>CANXYC010234688.1:0-33231 GCA_948193065.1 Aleurites moluccanus | reverse complement strand
TGATTAAAATTGAAGATTAATTAAAAGATCAAGATCTTTACCTTTGTGTTTGGAAACTTTTTCTTCACTTGATCACCAAGAAAGGGTTGTAGCAAACCACTATCTTTCCCACAAGATGAGGAAAGCCCGACTAGTAATCCATGCGAAGATCAAACAACAAGCTTTTAGGAAAGATGTGCCAAAAATCCTTAGTTGCAAGCCTTAGGATTTTCAGTTTGGATGGAGAAGGAATGGTGGCCGAATTCTTTCTTAATTTTTCTCTCAATATTTTCGTCCAAGAGATGTGATTTATGACTTAGGGTTTATTTAATTATAATCTCATTATATTTATATGGCCCTTAATTAATTAGGTTTTAATCTAACAGCTTAGATTAAAACAATAAGCCTAATGACAATAATGCCATTAATAAAAGGTCAAACACACTCATTTGACCTTAGACTTATTGATCCTAATATTAACACAATCCAACGGTCCTAATTTAATTAAATACATCATATGTAAATAATTAAATTAGATAATTAATTTAATCATATTAAATTATTGCAAAAAAAAATTCCATAATTGAATATATGAATTAAATCTCATTTAATCATAATTTAATTTCCTATTTCACTTATTGTTTGAAACACTTCTATGCGTGTGACCTAATAGGTTCCCTAATTAAATGGCAACTTAAGTCCATAATTATTTCATTAAATTAATTTAGGAAACTCTTAAGTGGAATTCTTATTTCTAAAATAGGAAATTTCCATAAAAGGTAATCCTTGTCCAATAAGGATTATATGAATTAAACTTCTTTAATTCATAATCAATTCTCTAATTGAACCTCTCTAACTTAAGTAGATCATGAGCAGTATCTTGGCACACATCATGACCCCCAAGTAATCAGAAACTCTAACATATGGACAATATTGTGCTACTAGTCCCTTCAAGCCCCTTTACCAAGTTCGGTTTAATGTATGGACATTGTATTAACTCCACTTGGCTGGCTACACCACACTTAGCCTGAACAGTAGTTCCTTATAATCCGATAATCATTACTAAAATGATTTCCTTAGAGACCATCTCTAAGTACTATCCACTTTGGCCAAAGATTTCCAGTAATGTTCTCATATAAGAGGCCTTAGGTAAAATCCTCCTTCTAACAGGAGTTATGATATCCTTTGTTGACTACTTAAATATCTACTAGTGTGTCAAACTATACTCAATGCCTACCATTTAAGAAGACCCTTTGGGAGAGCTAGGCATGGAATTAAAGTATAGCATCTTCACTCTAGATCACTCTTAAACATCTCAAGTCTAAGGACATTTGCACATTTCCATGTAGAGATATGTCATTAACATTATTTAGATTTCCATATGACTATCTCCTGCGATCACTCCGATGTACTTACTACTCCTAGTAAGCATCTACATGCTATACTCTAACATCCCAATGTTAACATCTTTATGAGATCATATGATTTGATCAAATCAAATAGTATACACATGTGCTAGTCTTTTTGAATCAATAATGTCCATTCTTATTGATTCTATGACTAGGGAAATTTAAGTTAAAACATAATTGCACATGATAAGCATCTCTCTATCATGATCTCATCATGAATGCCTCTATGTTATGTTTATACCATAGACTTTATTAAATAGTTATACAATATTACTCTAAATAATAATAAGTATTGATTAATAAATAATGCCTTTTTATTAATATATTTCTAAAAATATCATTACAATGATTATCTTTAGAGTACACTAACAGGGGCTATGGTCCTGGCCATAGGGCCTGATCATCCTTATGCTTACTGATACTGATATGTTACTAGAGACCTATATGGTCCATATGCATTATTGGAGATTGTATGATTTCTTTTCATACAGTCCATCCCTTTATTTGTCTTTCCATATGATACCGAGCTTGTACTTGTTCTTTTGCTATACTGTAATGTATTACTGATTTTGTACACTGTTATCTGACCTATTGGCACTATTGCTCCATTATTACCTACTGTTTATTTGTTGATGCATATAGATTCACTGAGTATCATCTATACTTACCTTTTATTTGTTTAACCATTTCAAGAGAGGAGTAAAGTGCAGAATCCTGTCATCTGTCATCCAGGGATATCTGCAGACTGTCTGATGTATATTTTTGATTTTGTATTATTCTTTTGATGTTCATTATCTAGCTGCTCCATGGGGTATGTATGGGTTAGCTAAGAGATGAACATGTATATATGTTGATGTTATTATGAGATACTTGATGATATATGAGTTATATGATGATATTATGGTATGATATACGACTGTTACAGCCAATTACAGAAATTTACATAATGAATTATAGAATAACAGAATGGATGGTAATTAACTAAAATGGATTATATATATTGTGGTTTATAGATTGTGCATGTGATACTGGGTTCTAAGGGTGCCGGTCGCCATTGGCATCTCCCGTGCCCTAGGACCGTCGCTATCCGGGAAACCAAGTCGTGACAATGTATTTCTTAAGATTTCACCTATGAAAGGGGAGATGAGATTTGGAAAGAAAGGAAAGTTGTCACCAAGATATGTGGGGTCATTTGAGATTCTAGAGAAGATTCACAATATTGCTTATAGACTGGCTCTTACACCTAATCTGAGCCACGTTCATTCGGTATTTCATATTTCAATGCTACGAAAGTATGTACCTGATCCATCACATATATTGGAGTTAATGAAGACTTATTATATGAGGAGCTACCAATAGAGATTGTGGATTGACAAATCAGGCAATTGCGGAATAAGGAGATCCCGATAGTAAAAGTATTGTGGAGGAATCAGTCTATAGAGGAGTGTACCTGGGAGAGCGAGCAGGATATGAAGACCAAGTATCTATTGATATTCCAACTTTGAGGTATGTATTTATTTTAAATTCGAGGATAAATTTATTTGAAGGGGGTAGAATGTAATACCCTAGAACATTCCCATAAGAGTATAATAACATAAATAGTTATTAGTCTAGGAACACTAAGATAATTAAGGAAAATTTTTTAACCTCAGTTAGATAACATTTGTGATACTATCCCGAAAAATGTCAGTGTTAATTACACTGCCCGAGAAAATAGCAGTTTGATTGATTGATGAATTTTTTTTCAGACCAGGGGGTAATAAATCATATACATATATGTGAAATTTTAGTGAAAATAAAAAGTTAAAAAATATTTTAGAATACTAAAAATCAGAGTGATGATAAAATCGTAAATAAGTCAAACTTTAGGGATATTTTGGGAAACCCACTATTTGTGTTCCAGAATGGCTCTGAAAGTATTTTTATAATAAATTACAGATAAAAAGAAGCCATTGTAGTTCCCACTTTGAAACCCAATTCCTAACAGAATAAACAGAATAAATTGCATAAGAAAATAGGGTCAAAGTTTAATTATTGAAAAGTTTAAGGACCTAAATATAATTTGTCCATTTTTCTTAATACATAAGCATGCCTTATGATATTTTTGGCCATTTCCTTTCTTTCACGTTGCTTGATCGAACCATTGTTGGTGATTTCTTCATAAATTTTCAAGCCATTTCTTACAGAAAATCTAAGAAAAATCTTTATTTAACCTTTAATTCTTCCATTTCTAATCTTGATTCACTTGGAAAATCAAAGAATTTCAAGAACCACTACCCTGTAGATTTCAAGGACTTCACCATTGAAAGGTAATGAGTTTATTTTTTTGATTTATTGGTTGTTTTAGATGTATTAGATGATGTTTAGAATGGGTTTAGTGTTTATTGGCATCAATTGATGCCTTTGATAGATTTTTCCCAATTTGGAAACCCTAGATTGAAGTTATGAGATTTGAATATTTGAATTAGTATTAGTTAATGTTAAATAAGATTAGGATATATTAATTGGATTGATGGATAACTTGTGAATGGTTTGATGTAGAACATAAAGATTTGAAAAGTTGTGATTTTTGCCTACTTTGAAGATTTTGGTGGCAAAGCAAGCAATCAAGCTAATTTGAAGTATTAGGTGAGTTTAATATGCATCATTTTTCATGCCTTATATATTGAAATGTTGATTGGAAACTTGCTCCAAAAATCTTGCCTTGGCCGAATGCCATTAAGGCATTTTTGCCTTGATTTTTACTTTTTATCCTTTGATTTTCTATACCTAATTGATCCTTTGTATATTGTTTATTGATGGAAACCAAATACCTATTGAATAACCTACATTGTGTATTTGTTTATTGATATTGGGGCAATTTCAATGTTGTACCAAAACCTTGCCAAAATGCCTAATGAATATTGCACACCAAGTGTTCGATGAATTGCCTAGTTCAAAATCCATAGGCCTACCATTTGATTTCACCCGTAGAACTACCACTTGAATGCCATCGTCGCCAGCGACATTGGCATGCCAATTGATCCAACTTCTTGACTTTGATTATCCAACTTTTTATTATTCCAATGTTAATTGCTATTCTTAATACCAATGTTTATTGCTCCTTTCATTGCTTATTCATTGCTTAATTGCAGTCTCGTTTGATTAAATTCACGAGATATTGATACTTGATGAGATCATTATTGTTTAATGGTATCGATAGACTTAGTCCATGCCTTTATTGATTCCAATGAGATTTGACAGAGCTACCTCTCCGACGAGGTAGTGGATACATACCGTCGGCAATATGCACATTGACTTTACATGATACCCTAGCTGGGAAGCGTTAACTGTCCTAGCTATAAGACCTGAGCAGTCTTATGTTTATTGATATGTGATTGATATATGATATATGAGTTTCATGGCTCTTTATCTGTCTAATATTCATGATATGAGTTCCATTGACTTAATTAATAATTCTACAGTCTTTTATTGTATTTTGATTCCTTATTCTAATATCAATGTGCAAATTAATATTTATTGGTTATCCGTCTATTGTTTATTTATATCCTAGCCATTTTCTTTAGTCAATGTATATTAGATTCATTAAGTATTTAATACTCACCCCTTCTTTTGTTTCCCCTTTCCAGGTGCAGAGTAGAAGCCAAATTCCCAACTTTTATTTTTTTTTTTTTGGGAGGAATTATGCAGTCTAGCTTATCAATGTAATTACTTTTGGTACTGTACTTATGTATGTGTATAGTTGCTCCATGGGTCTTTGTATAAATGGCATAGATAGATTGTATTTATGAATGTATGACATATTTTGGAGTATAGATATGAATGTGGTTTTATGATAATGATGATATTTACAGTTAAATTGCATAATGAATTACAGAGTATCAGAATGGATAATGATTATATAATTGAGTAATGATTTAATAGTATGTGATTGTTAAGATATGATATTGGATTCTACGGGTGTGGTCGCCTCTAGCATCTCCCATATCCTAGGACGGTTGCATTCCAAAATCAGAACATGACAATAGAGGAGACATATTCTAGTGGTTTGGGAGAGGGGTTAGCCCTTATGCTAGGCTATTCTAGGTCTGGATTCATCTTACTATCGATGAGGTCTTGAATCATATAATGCAATCTTCCATATTTCAATATCATAGTTACTTGATGGAAGTGGTAGTAAAGATTGGCACTGAACTTTGCAAGGAGAGGAATTAGCAAAAGCATTACATCAACGGGTTGCAAAACATTAAACTTCATCAATATATCTAAGATAGCATACATAGGCTGAGTCAGTTTGGAAAACTTCCTAGACGTCTTCACCATCTTGATTTTTATGGCATTAGCAGAATTTCCTATTGCTTGGTGGCCAGAAAGATTCTTTAACCTTGAAACTTAAGACCTAGTCTTGTCACAATCATTGCCCTCTAGCTAGAGCCCTATGTCATACAAGTCTTTAAAGGTTTTCAAAGGCACAATGGTTAACCTATTGAATAATAAAGGTAAATACCCTTTGTAATACCCTAAAATTATGTTATAGTTTCTAAGAAGTTTTATTAAGTATCAGACCGATAACACCGATAATTATTATGAAATTTAAGAAATTAGTACAGTATTAAATTTAAGATTATTTTTCTCAGATATATGCGTAATGGAAGTTCAAGAATAATGATAGTTAATGATATAAGGAAAGTATGAAAAAGTGTTAGGAATGATGAAAAATCAATAGAATGGCAAAATCGTAAATAAGTGAAACTTCAGAGGCATTTTGGGAAACCAACTGTCTAGGACCCAGAATTATTCCAAAAGCTGTATAATGATAAACTACAGCTAAAAATAAGCTTATTCATTCCCCACTTTGAAATCTAAAACTGAATAGAATTGACAAAATTAGTTACATAAAGCTTTCAGGTCAAAAATAGAAAAATGAAAGTTTTGGGGTGGAAAACCTAATTTCCATAACTTCCCACCTATAAATACAAGACTTAGTCATTTTCCATCATTTTTTTCTCTTCTTCTTCTTCTTCTTCTTCTTCTCTTCTCCTTTGGATGAACCACTATCTTCATTTCTCCACCAAATTTCATGCAAACTTTTGAAGAAAGACCATAGAAAACTTGAATTTAAGCTTTGTTTAACCTAATTGCATCCATTTCTCACCAAAAATATCAAAGAAAACCAAGAAATTTCTCTTTAAAGATTTCAGCCACTCCACCACTTTGAGGTAATTTGATGATTTCTTCATTCCTTTAAGTTAATTAGGTGTTTTAGATGTTGAATTAGATGAGTTTAGTATTAGATTGCACTAATTTGTTCAAACTGTAGGAATTCCCAATTTTCAAACTCAAATTAGGTTATGTTTCTAACCAAACCCTAGAATTAGCTTCCATAATTCATAATTAAGTTAAATTATGTTTAATTGTATCTATTGGAAGCTAATTTAATGATAGTTTTGGTGTAGAATCAAAAGAAGAGCAAGATTGTCATATTTTCCTACTTTAAAGAAATTGAAGAAACAAGTTGTATTTTGATAATTTGAAAGTCTAGGTGAGTTTAATATACATCATATTACATGCCTAAAGTCTTATTTTGAATTATAGAATCCATATTCAAATGGCAATGTTTAGGCCGAACCCTAATTGCCTTGTTCCTTTATTTTATTTTATTTTTGTTTTTCCTTTAAATTCCAAGCCAAATTTGATCCATAGTGTATTATTATTTGTTGGATATCATTTGCCTATTGAATTGTCTATATTGTGAATTTATTGTTTGATATTTGGGCATTATCGAAAATGCATCAAAACCTAACCAAAATGCATTATAAAGATTGCACACCAAATGTTCAACAAAATGCCACAATGAATTTTTCATAGGCGTATTAAGCCAATGCCATCGTCGCCAGCGACGTTGGCTAGCCAATTGCGCCAACATAATTGACATTGATTGACCACATTGTTATCCAACCTATACTTGATTGCCATTTCTATTGTTATTCTAATTATTGCTTCCATTGTCTATAAGTGATTGATTAATGATACCGAATGATTAATTTGCAAACCATTTGATCATTGATGAGTTTCTTGTTTCCTATTGGTTCCTATTAATTGATTCCCAAAATTTTTGATTCTATTGCTTAATTATATGTTGATTTGATAGAGCTCTCTTACCGACGGGGTAATGGGTAAATACCGTCGACATTGTGCATAATATATATCATGGACCCTAGCTAGAAATGGTTAATATCCTAGCCATAAGGCTTGACCTGCCTTATGTAACTTACATGTGATTTATATATTGTTATATGTGTTAAGACCCATCATTTGTTATATCCATATGATTTGTATATTGATTGACCTGTTTATTGGATACATATTATTCATTGTTACCTAATTTTTTTCTTCTAGAACTGATGAGCAAATCCTATTAACCGATATTTGTTATTTTATTCATCATATTGATTATCCAACCCTTATATGTGATATGATATATATTGAATTCACTGAGTATTTTTATACTCATTCTGTAGTTGTTGAACATTTTTCAGGTCAGGAGTAGTAGGCGGGTTCCAAATTCTCTTCCTCTATGGAACCAATAATGTATTTTAACAGTGTAAAATTTTTTATCTTTAACTTGTGTGATAATTTCTAGTAGCTCCATGAATTGTAAATGGATTTAGTTGGGTTGTATTTAATAATGTATAATAATATTATATGGAAGTTAGATATATTTATGGCTTGAATGAAGAGATGACACAGTTACATATTTACAAAATTGTAGAATACAAAACATAAATAAAATATTTAATTAAGTGTTAGTAAGATGATAATTGTATATTAGGTTTTATGGATGTCGGTCGCCTCTAAAAGTTCATGCATTTTAGGACCATCATGTTCCAAATTTGGGACGTGATACCCTTTGACAAAGTGATCATCTTAAAATATATAGGGTTACAGTTAAATTTACAAGTGTACAAGGTTATTATATATTAGTGATAATGACACCCAATATTGTTCTCTACCTTGAAAGGTTTTGTCGATATAAATACAATTGAAAATTGTTATGATTAAAATTAATTAAAATTAAAAGAAAGTAAAAGTTCTAAGCACCTTAGTCAAAGATTTATGATTTATTGCAAGAAAATTAAAAAATAATTAAAAAAAAAAGTCAGTGACCCAATAAAAAGAAAGTGTATAAGCAAAGTAATCAACATATAAAATTATAAATTTAAAAATTAAATATCAATTATATAGCTAATAAAAAATAAATTATTACACATAATTATATCAAAATTATCCTATTTCACAAGTTCATATTCCATAATTTTAAAATATTCCATAAACTAAGTATTTTATTTAAAAAAATTTAATTTTAGCAAAAAGAAAGCAAATAAATATATAAAGTAAAAAATGTATTTAGTCCCTCCCCACATCTAAAATTTCATATTATTCTTAATGTGAAGGAAATATAATTTAATAAAAGATAAAAATTAGTAATAATTTAAAATTGGTACTCACAGTGCTATTATTGAAAATTGTCCAATGAAGATTAACTTTTGAGTAGAAAAGTTAGGTATTAAATAAATAGAAACACAAATAAATACCAAAAGAGAGTAGTTCAACAGTACTACATATTACATAATATTAAATTAAAATTAAAACACACTTAAAATTAAAAATTGATAGTAATATCAAAAATACAATAGATAAAATTTAGGATAAAGTATAAAAAAGTACCAAGTGAACTGACTCGTTTTCACTTTAAAGTTTATAAAATTTTTATTGACAAAATATAATTTGAGATTTATTTCATTAGTATTTTAGGATTTAGGTGATTAATACTATTAATTAATGTTAATGTGACGTTGATGTGGCACATATGAACCTTTATGGTGCTGACGTGATTCTATGAAATTTTAATTTTTTAATTTTTAATATTTTATTTATTTAATTTATTTTTAAATTTAATTATTTAATAATATCTGAATTATTTTTTATATATGTTTTTTATATTTCTATATTTATTCAAGATATTTTTAAATAAAATTTTTAAATAAATTTATGTATTAATTGATGTTATTTTTTTTATTTTTTTTAAATCAATAACTTATTTATAACTAAATTTGTATATTTAGAAATTATTTTTTAATTTAAAAATTTTTTATAATTGATTTTTTTAAAAAAATTAAAATTTATAAAGTAAGTCCATGTTTGCAGTTAAAATAAATTAAGTTATTTTGGCTTAATATGAATAAATTAAAAATTAAAAATTAAAAATTGATAAAATATTAAAAATTAAAAAATTAAATATTTAAAAATTTAAATTTTAAAAACTAAAAATCGAAAAATTAAAAATCCAAGTCAGTGCTATATATATGCCACATCAATATTATTTGATGGTATTAGATTTGTGGATTCTAAAATGATAATGGAATAGACTACAGATTTTATTTTATCATAAAAAATTTTACAGATCCAAAATGAAAATGACTCAAATTATAAGATTTTTTTTTGTATTTTATCCTAAAATTTATAGTTTCCGTGATGACGAGGCAGGAGGCAGGATCCTGTTGACCAAAGTTAAAGGCTCTCATTGAATGTAAATTTAATTGCTCCATATTTTTCAAGAGGAGTTCATGTTGTTGCTTACCACTGTCTATTCTTCTTTCCAACTGATCGAAGTGTTGATAAACTGACGTTTCAAAAACATTCAATCAATTCATCCGTTGGAGATTGGTGATATTCTCAGGAATATCACCCATAGACAAATCAATTTCGACATTTTCTTTTTCCTCCTCATTTATCTTGGCCGTTTAGAAGAGAACTCTCCTTGTGAATTCGGAGGAATTAAAATATATTCGTTCTGTAGTCTTTTTAGCAACTCCTATCTTTTCCAAACTGTTAATATCCAAGTATTTCTTCTGGTATTTTGTTTCATTCTAAACTGATAGACATAAAATTCTTTATTAACGAAATTCACAATTATAGTGATAATTCCCTAGCACAGATTTTTTCGGTCCTCATTTTCAGTATTACTGAGTAAATATTCCGCAAACTAATACCCGGTACTAATTTTTTGATTGGCTTCATGGATCAAAGGAAAAACAATTCATTTTTAGATATGACCCGTTGCTATCTCCTCTTCCAAATAGTGAATTGGTCATAAACCGATGAATATATTTTATATTTTTTTTTGTTATCCATTTAATTTTTATTTAGTATAAAAAATAAATTATTTTATTTATTATATTAAATATTATCAAATTATAATTTTTTAAAAATTTTATAATAATTTTTAATCTCTAAAATGTATTAGCTTCTTTATAATAATTTTTAAATCTCTAAAATGTATTAGATGAGAAGCTATTATGTAAAAATATACATAATTCCGTTTCAACCATATGAATCTAGGGTAATATTTTCCTTCTCCCAAAATTTTCCATGCATCTTGTTCTTTACATTCTCTTGGAATTTCTTTAAAGCCATCATTGAAAAACTCAAAAATAGTATTCAACACATTAATGATTAACCTATATGGTTTTAGTATAACTACAAATTCAATATTTGAAATATATTTGGTAGAGGGGTCTCTATTAACTACAAGTGATGAGAGAAAATCTGAAGTTAAAAATTCAAAACCAGTTTGGCTCTCTTGAGCAAATCGAGTCCACCCCACACTATTCAAATATGCAGAGAAAGCTACTTCAATTCCCAACGTCCTAGCATCCTCAATAATTAAATGCTTGTTTGGAATAAACCCCTAGCAGAAAGGCTATTAAACCTTGCGGTTTGGTGAATATTGGCCGTGAATCCCGTAACATTTGAAGATGATGCGGCTTGGGTTTTGCCTCCTCTTGTCCTTGGCATGTTTAAATATCAAAGTGTGCTAAAAATATGTGATAAAAATGCAAAGAAATGAAACATAGAGGAGAGGAAGTATGAAAACCAAAGAAAATAATGCTTATGAAGACTTGAACGAAAATGGAAGAGTGAAATGGAGTAGAATGGCTTTTAAAGAAAATGCATGCATGTGAGTGGAAAGATGAAGTGTCATTTTAATAAAAAAAAAAATTAAAGGAATTAGTGGCTTTGAAAAGTGTTTGCCGGCCATGTGAATGGGAATAGTCAAGGTTTTAATTAGTCAAAAGATAAATGCTTGCATGTAATGTAATTGGAAGGTAAAGAGGTGGTTGCATAGTTTTGGACTATTAGGAATAGTGTGTAATTGGACAAAAATGGACGTGTGCAGAACTTTTTTTGGAAAAATTTACTTCTGTCGAATTGTTTTGTTGTATGTGCAGAATTTTGTTTTCTTGTATGTAGAGTTTTTATTACTTGCACAGAAAATAGGGTTTTTCTAGTGTACTTTGGGTCAGAAAATGTAAAAATTGTTCAGATATTATTTGCGTGCGAAATTAACCCTATAAATATACAGTTTTGCATTGGAAACAGAAGAAAAATGGGTCAAATATAGCCATAATGCTCTGGATAAACTCAGAAAGCTAAAAAAGTCGCAGACTATCACGGTAAACTCCCAAGGGCGTGAGGCATATTCATACCCTTGGGGAAGAAATGGTGCAAGCCTTTTAAGGACATGATGCACTAGTGCCACGCCGGTGAATGAGGAGCAAGACTCTCTGTCACTACTCATTTTTAAGCCGTGATGATTTTAGGACACAGATATATTTAAAGTTATCGAAAATTCGTAGAACTCACGACGGTTCTAGGGTACTAATAGATCTAAAGTTACTAAAACTTCTTAAAATCTCATGAACAATTCAGTTATCAATCAATAATTCTTAATTCATTCATTAATATTTAAATTCTATTTATTACTTATAAATTTTTTCAGAAATTTTGTCAGAATTTTCTTTGTAATTTTAATGTTATTCCAAACCCAAAATTAGATTTTTCAAAAATTATATAGCCTGCACAAAAATTATTTTTATACTCCCAATAATTTATCATCCTCATATCCTCAACTTCACAATTTCACAGATATACATAGCATTTCTATTTCTTTCTTAACATATAAATTACATTTTAACATTTTCAGTATCACTGTCTTTATCACTTCACTATCATTGTCATTATTAATTATTAAGCATTACACATTATATTTTGAATACCACTAAATCGTCAGTTATTTCAATGTTCATACATCATTATAGTACTTAATTACCTAATTACACACAGTACCGTGAAACTTTAACAATTGACACTCACGATCTTTGAAGAATAAAATTCTACCTCGATGTACTTGACATCCCAAGTCGGAAAAAAAATTAACTTGGAATCAGATTCTTCTATCTCATCACTGTAAAAATTATAAATCACTATTTGGTGAGTATAAAATACTCAGTAAGCAAGTATACATCATTAAATAGACAATATAAGTATATGATAACAAAAGATAATAATGATAGTCAAGTATCAATAATTACAATGAATGAAAATCAATATATCCATGTTTACATGTCAAGGTTAATTAATTTGCACACCAAATGTCTTTCGAAGTTTGAAACAGGTAATAATCAAATTGATAATAAACAATAATCGATGAAAGAATGACCATCAATGTTAAGTAATAAGATATAAGGTTGGAATCAATAAACAGGTAAACAATACTCATATCATGTAGATAAGATAGATAAAGAGCCATGAACACGTATCACATGTAACATTAGCTTTCGCTTGTAAATCACGTAAGGTGGGTCGAACCTCAAGGCTAGGACAAGTCCCTTCCTAGCTGTCATGACCCGCTCGCGGGCCGCGACGGTCCTAGAATACGGGAGATGTCGAGACGACCAGCACCCGTAGAATCCATCAATCACATAACAGTAAATATAGCCAATCACTCACATAACACTAATCATTCTGTCACTCTGTCATTCATTCTATAAATACTATAATCATATCATTAATAATCTCCAATATTCCCATACATACATGTTCATACTCTAGCTATACCATACAAAATCCATGGAGCAGCTAAGATATGAACATTTAAAAATAATACAGTGTTCATAATATTATAATGACACAAGATCTGCAAAATCCATAGAGAGCCAAAAGAGCTGGGATATCTGTCTCCTACTCTGCACTTGAGAGGGTAAACAATGAGAGGGTGAGTATATAAAATACTCAGTAAATTTAATATGCATAGACCAATAAAATGTATAATGGAATATCAATAAGCAATAAGCAGATGACATAAATGAATCAAACTGCCAAAATGTCTGTAATACAGAATCAAGTACAGAATATGACTGTAAGTAAGCAATCACATTCAAGGAGCACATATCACATGGACAAGATGAAAATGACAGATATAGAGCCATGAAACACATAGAAATGTGTCAAGCACAATCACAATATATATATAACATAAGACAGATTAGGTATTATGACTACGACATCCCTTCCTAGTACAGGGTATCAATCAAAACAATGTGCATAAGGCCGATAGCATAAACTCAGTACCCTGTCGGAACGACAGCTCTGTCAAATTACCTTAGAGTTAATAGAAGCGATAAATACATCAATAGATACCATTTCAAAATAATGGTATCGGCAATATCAATAACTCATTAGAAATCAATTGGATGAGCATAAAGTCAATAAGACATCAATAATAATCGATTAAACGATGACCAAAAGTCTAACGACTAAAAATGGGAACAAACATAATTTGATCATTTGCGGCTAAAAAGTTGACGCAATTGGCATGCCATTGTCTCTGGCGACGGTGGCATTCAAATAGGTAGCCTACGAATTTTTCGGCATGGTTTTAGTGCAATATTGACATTACTCTAATTATCAACATACATACACATGGAAAGCAATTTATAGGCAACAACCATAACTCAATAATCTTCAACAATTGAATCAAATAGGCAAGGAAAAACAAGCCAAAAAGCAAAAACAAAACTTAGGCATTTTGTACAAATAGGGTTCGGCCAAAATGGCCATTTTGCATATGGATTTCAATTGTCATTCTAACAATTTAGGTATGCAATTTGATGCATAAAAGACTCACCTAGCAAATTTGCTTCGCCGCCCAATTCCTTAATTCCTCGTTATAGGCCAAAATCGACGACTTTCTTCAATCGAATTTTCTACAACAATGTGAACATCAATTAATCACCAATAAATGTCCAATTGACTTATTCTATACTTAATTTACACATCTTAACTCATTTAAACAAAATCCAAACTTACAACTTCACTTTAGGGTTTGGAAATTGGGAAAAATTGCTTAATGCATCAACTGATGCAATTAAACCATTTACCCCAACATCTAATTAACCTAATTAAACCATGAAAACAAACAAATGAGCAAATTACCTAAATTCCTCAAAGTGGCCGAGTTCTTCAATGTTGGTGTTCTTGATTTTTATTTTTTATTTTCTATAGTTTCATTTGGTGGAGAATGGATTATTTGGTGTTTAATTCATGTTTCCATCACTTTCTCTTCACAAAATCAAAGAAAAGTTGAATTAGAATGGAAGGAAGAAGGCTAAGGTGAAGAAGAAAGAAATGTGCAGAAAATTTTTCAAGTCTTGCTTATATAGTAAGATAAAAAGGACAAATTTTACTTTTAGTCCTTCAACTTTTCATAATTTGCTTTTGGTCCTTTTTTGCTCGGTAATTCATTCCGATAATTTCGTCGGGAATTAGATTTCAAAGTAAATATTCAAACATCTTATTTTTATTAATATTAATTAATAAAAATAGTTTTAGAGCCGTTCTGAAACTCAGACTGTCAAAATTTCACTATTCCCTGAAAATCCCATTTATTTACGGTTTTGCCATTGCTTACTTTATCAGTGTTCTTAAATATTTTTCTCATCTTTCTTTTTACTGTATTCACACATGCATATACATTATCATTTACCCTTAATCCAAATTCAGAAATTCATCCATTGACCGCACTGCTATTTTTACGGCAGCGATATCGGTACCGACAATTTTTGAAAAAGTTGCTCGTTTTCGCTCTAACTGAGTTTTCAAAATTATCATTAGCCATTTCGATAATTTTAATCTACATACTGAGAACTTATTTCACAAAAATATGATATGCATTTATAGGGTATTACACTAGCTAGGGTAACACTGTATAGAAGTCATTGTGCATAATGCTGACGGTATGTACCCACTACCCCGTCAGTGAGGCAGCTCTGTCAAATCCACATGTAAATAGGCCAACGAAAATTAATAACAATATCAAGTATTCATTAGGAACATTATGGTACAATGACTTTCGATCGATACACATGGGCTTACTTGTCAATCAATGTCAATGCATTTCATTAATCATGTATCAATTTCTTTACTTGATACAAAGGTAGCTAATTAATAATAAACATCATGGAATGTGGCTAAACATTATGTGTGCATACTTTTGGAAATATTTTGGTACATGGTCAATCAAGCACAATAGACATTTTAATATCCATAACAATCAATTAATATGGATGATTTCAATTTTTAAGAATGATCAACAATAGCAAAGTGACATTTTAATCAAGAAGAAAACATGTTCATCGGGTTAACAAATCAAGACATGAATATGATGTATACATTACTCACCTTAGCTTATGACTGGTACATTTCCCTTTTTCTTTATCCTTGATTCTTTGCCTTATCTCTTAAGGTACCCATCATGTCTCTTATTCATTCTTGACTCTACATATCCAATTAATTTCCATTTAGATACTAATTAACATAAAATTACATTACTTATACTTATATTAAGGAAATTCTCAAGAATTTCCAAATTACTAAGGTTTTTCTATGTAACATTCTATACTGGCAGCCTGTGTTCCTTATTCCATATCTCTTTCTACACTTATCCAATTGCTTCAATTCTTATTCCTATTTAAACTTAACATATTAAGATCTAACATGTCTAAAATTCACCTTATTTCCATTATTATATAATTTATAGTGTTAATTTAAACTTAAACTTATAACCAGCCCTGCTACCCTGCATTTTGCCTGCAATCCTATTTTGACAGTCTGTACTATTTTATCTGATAACTTAACTAATACTCATCTAATTACTGAATTTTTTTTTCTTATTAAAAATAAACATATAATATTATAATATATCCAAATTTTAGAATACTTTGATCACTGCAAAATTATTAGTGAATTTCCAAAATTAAACTACTGCTCTCAAATCTCTATCCAAACAGACCATGTTTCTATGCTTATAATTAATTCTTTCCTTATCCAATTACAAAAAAATTTCATAAAAGTTTATATAACATATAAATGAACATCTTTCATGTTTAACATTTTCTCTAATTCAGACTTTAAAGTCTTCATTTCTATAGAACTCAGTAGCCTATGTTCTGTTATCAGTCAATCCGGACATATTATACTTATGACCTAATATCTCATAAACCACAAATCCAATTGCAAAAAACTTTTACAAGATTATAGATAATATATAAATAAACACTTTTTATGTTGAATACTTCTTCTAATTCTATCTCTAATAGTCTGTATAATAAAAATACAGTAGCATTTTCTAGAAACTCTAAATCCAGGTCAGTTTCAGTTTTTATTCAATAACTCTTTCCTCACTTCGAATTTTACAAATTCCTTTTACATAAATCTAAGTAACATATTTATATACAACTTTTATGTTTTGGTTATTCTCAAATTCAATCATTAAAATTTCAGAATATTAACTAAAATTTATTACCTTAAATCATATTCTAGAAACTATATAAATCCTAGCTCATTTTTTACATTTTTAACTTAATTACCTCAATTATTTGCCAAATCAAACCTTAAAACTCTTAAATACAATTAAAAACTGAAGTTTAGGAAATTTATGTTAAACTTGAACCATTAAATGCCTTCTCCTTTTTGTTCCACCAAATAGCTTTACATAATCTCCATCAACTTCCTTTCGTAACTCTTCTTTTTGTCATCAATTTTCCTATCTATTTTAGTTGGTTTATTTGGAAAGGTTAAAAGACATAATTCTTTGCTCTAATTCTCTCATTATGGTTTGGCCAACTCCTCCAAAAATGGCAGCCAACACTTCTCTTTTATACACTAAAATCAAAGAGATAGGAATGGTGTAGAGAAATCTAGACAATTAGTGATTTTTCTTTATTTGAGCACATGTTCTTTGACTTTTTCTAATAATAAGTTAAACAAATCATTTTTATCAATTGCATGACTATTTGGCCAGTCATCTCAACTCATTTCTAGAATGGGTGGGTCCTACAATTTTATTTAATTGTATTTTGACCTAAAATTTTCTTTATTTGCATTTTGACTCTAAAATTTTATGTAATTTTTTTTTTTGTCTATTATGTTTAGATTCAATCTCAAGTGTGGGGAGTGAAATATATTATTTTAAATTGTTTTATTATTTAAAAATAGTTATGGGTTATTTCTGGATCTCAAATAGTAGATTTTTAAAATTGCCCCCAAAGTTGCCATAAATTATAATTTTGCCATTACTTTTATTTTCAGTATTCTAAAATATTTTTTAACTCTTTCTTTTCACCATAATTTCACATAAAATTAACTTACTTAATCCCCCCAAATCTGGATAAAAAATTCTTAAATTAGCCGAACTGCTATTTTTCCTGCAGTGTAATTAACACCGATATTTTCTGGAACAGTATCTCAATAGTGGCCTGATTGAGACTCAAAATTTTTTAAATAATACTCTCTATCATTCTATATATATTTCAATAATCGATTGAGTCTATTTATACTTCAATTAATACTATATTTGTTACTATAATCCGTCTTCTATACTTATTCACTATTCATTGTTTTATCTTCTGAGGTATTACACTCCCAATGGCGTGCAGCGTTAATTGCAAGGGCATGAACAAAAGGCATAAATTATGCAGGGGCATGCTGCTTGTTGCAAGGGCATGAAGCTCTTTTGAGCATGCAAGGGCGTGAAAACTTCAACTTCATGCCTTAAGCCCTCATGACTTCACTAAAAATATTAAGCCCGAATGTGCCAGAAATTAAAATAAATTTTATTAGTCTAAAATAAATACATGAGATGCAAAAACAGTCCATGGAATTTTACAAAAATTCCAATTTTAACTCAGTTAGTTCCAGAAATACTATTTTTTAATCCAAATTGTCCCAAAAATTTTTAATTATGTCCCTAATAGTCTCCAAAAATTTCCATTTTTAATCTATGCAAACCAAAAAAGAATTACAAGCAAATAAAATATCCAATTAACTCATTCATCATGAAGTATTCATTAATTAAGATCAATAAAATATATTTAATTGGAATCAATTAAAATATTTTAAGAATTGAAATTAATTAAATTGAAACAGTCAATAAGTTTTCTGTTCCTTACCTTAATATTTCTGCTTTTATTGCCTTATTAATTACTTAAAATAAAACAAATATTTAACAAAACAAAAACAGTTAAATTATGCGTTAGAAAAATATTATATAATAATTATTTATTTTTTAATAGTTGCCTTCATTTAGTGTTTTTTAACGTCATTAACTTGACGTTTGGTGATCCAAAATCTAAGTATTATTAAGATTCTTTTGGAGTTCTTTCTTTAAGTATAGTTTAATTCGATGTTCATTTAATTTAAATACCTTCTCACTTCCAGGATTAAGCAGTTCTATTATTTCATGTGAGTGTATTTGAACAACCTCGAAAGGACTTGTCCACCTAAAATTTAATTTCCCTGAAAATAATCGCATTCAAAAATTATATAAAAAAACCTGGAGTAATGTGCTTATGGACAATACCCTTGTCATATAGACATTTTATACGGTCTTTATAAATTTTAGCGTTTTCATATACCTCATTTTGTAACTCATCGAATTCTAAAATTTACAATATCCTTTCCTTCCCTTCTTCATTAATATCCATATTTAAACTTTTAAGTGCTCAATAAGCTTATTTCCACATGTTAATGGAAAGCTTTCCTGAACACAATCTTATATGGACTCATTCCTAATGGATTTTATAGGCTGTTTGATATGCCCACAGAGTATCATTCAATTTTATAGGCTAATCCTTTCTTGAAGGTTGCACAATCCATTCCAAAATATTTTTAATTTGCCTGTTCCTGGTTTCCACCAGGCCTAAATTGTGTGGATGATAAAAAGTCGCCACTTTGTGAGTAATGTCATAATTTTTTATAAGTTTATCAAAAATCTTATTGTAGAAATGACTCGCTCCATCACTAATTATTGCTCTAGGTGTGCCAAACATGCTAAGACTATTTTCTTGTACAAACTTTGTGATACTAAAATGTAATATTCTAGAAAGTCTTATCTTATATGCATGATCTAGTTCTCAGTTTTTGGTTTGAAAGTATTGAAATGATAAGAAATAATTTTAGAGACACAGTTAGAAAGCATATGAAATACTTTTTCTGAAATCGTCAGTGTTGAAAACACTGCTGAAAAAATAGTAGTCTGGGTAACAGTTAAATTTCTGATTCTGACCAGGGGGTAAAGGATCATACTAATGCATGTGTAATTATGGTAAAAAGAAAGAGGTGAAAAATATTTAGGAACACTGAAAAAGTAAGTGCGGGCAAAATTATAAATAAATGAAGCTTTAAGGGGTATAGTGGAAATTAGTCTGTCTGAGTTTCAGAATAGCTCTGAAACTATTTTTATAAATAAGTATAAATAAAAATAAGCCTTTTGAATCCCCATTTTGAAATTTAATTCTCAGCAGAATTGTCAGAATAAATTACAGAAAAAATTGGGTCAAAGCATGAATACTTGAATGTTTAAGGACCTACCATTATTAACTTAATATTTAAGAAATGCCTTTGCATTTTTGCTCATCTTCTTCTCCTTCCTAAAGGTTGCATAACCATTTCCTTGTTCTTCCACCATTTCTATAGCAAATTTCCTAAAAAAAATTCAAAAGAAACTTAAGATTAAGCTTTGTTCTTCCATTTCCAACTCATTTCTTTCATAGAATCACAAAGGAAACCAAGGAATTCTTGAAGCTAGATTTCGGGTGGAATATCAAAGTTGAGGTAATCAATTAGTTTGTTTAGTTTTATGGTTTATTTAGATAATTTAGAGGTTGAATTAAATGGGTATGGTGTTTGATTGCATCAATTGATGTATTTGAACACTTTTCCCTCATTTCAAACCCTAAAGTGAAGATGTTTGATTTGGCTTGATGATTTAGTGTTAGTTTATGTTGTTTAAGCTTAGAATATATTAATTGGAGGCTAATGGATAAATTATTTGCGGTTGATTTGTTATAGAAAATCAAGATTGTCATAGTTATGGTTTTTGCCTCCTTTGAAGCATTTGGTGGAAAATCAATTTTCCGAAGCAATTTGGAGTGCTAGATGAGTTTAATATGCATCATTTATCATATCCCAAGCATTGAAATTTGAATTGGAAACCATACTTGAAAGTCATGTTTTGGCCGAACCTAAATCTACTATTCATGCCTATGTTTTGTTTGATTTTTTTTTTCCTTTGAATTCCTTAGCTTATTTGAACTTTTAAATGATGTTTATTGTTGTATATCTATTGCCTATTGTACTGCCTAGGTTATGAGTTGATTGTTAATTAATGGAGCAATATTGAAATTGCACCATAACCATGCCAATTTGTCCATTTCATAATGCCTACCATATGTTTGATGAAATGACTAGTTATATTGTCATTGGCCTATTATTTCTTCATCCATAGGCTTACCAATTTGAATGCCATTGTCGCCAGTGACGTTGGCATGCTAATTGTGCCTACCGATTACCTATGTATAACCAATCTTTGATCCATACCTTTGTTATTTACCAAACCAATTACCATTGCTTGTCTATTGCTTATTGGTATTCTGTTGATTAAATTGTTACTTGAAATGATTGATATTGAGATAATTGCTATTGGTGATACCATTATTACATAATGGTATCACCAAATATGTTTCACACTTGTATTGACCCTAATATGGTTTGACAGAGCTGCTGCTCCGACAGGGTAGTGCGTACATACTGTCGGCAATGTGCACATTGTTTATTAAGACTCTAGCTGGGAAGAGTTATTGGTCCTAGCCATAAGACCTGATCAGTCTTATGTTTATTGATATAAGATTGATTGTATGTTTACATATAGTCTATATGTGTTTTGGCCCTATATCTGTCTTTCCATATGATATCATTCCTTTGATATTATTATAGACCTACCTGTCATTCCCTGATATTAATTCTATAATCTGATTATATTGACAGAATGTCATCATTGTTTCCATTGTTATCATTTATTATTGATCCAAACCACTTTTATTAGCGATGCATATTAGATTTACTGAGTATCTTATATACTCATTCTTTTCATTGTCTACCATTTCAGGTGCATAATAGATAGCAAAATCCTAATTTTAGACACTCTGTAGATTTCTGCAACTTTTTGATAGCAATGTAATTATATTAAATACTGTATTTTGGTGTTCATAATCTAGCTGCTCCATGGGGTATATATGGGTTAGTTAGGCCATGGACATGTATATATATGACTTATTATGGTATATGAGTATTGATATGATATATGTTAATGGATGTTACAGCCAACAACATTAAGTTGCAGACAGTTTATAGAATTGCAGAATGAATAGTAACTACGTAAATTGATTAATTAATTGATGGTTATAGATATTTACATGTGCTACTGGGTTTAATGGGTGCCGGTCGCCATTGACATCTCCTGTATCCTAGGACCATCGTGATCCAAAATCGGATCGTGACAGAGGTGGTATCAGAGCTCTAATTTATAGATATCAGAGCATATGTTACAGATGAATAGTACCTGAATTATAGAGGAATAGTGATTAAATATATAATGGGTAGAATTAAGTGAACCATGAAGCATAGGAATTCTTGTATTGTCTTTTGCTTTATTCATCTAATATGTGTTAGTATTCTGCATTTCTGTGATTTACTGAGCATGTTTCCTATTTTTCTGGCAGTTTACAAAAATGTCCAATGATAGGAACAAAGATACTAAGGAGGTAGCGGTAGCCTCCAATGAGTCTCTAGTCAGAGAGTATTCAGTTTTTGAGGGTCCGTCTAGATTCCAACGGACTACAGAGGATACAGAGAGGGGCAATGATCCCTGGAGAGTTGAGATGATGAGAAGGATGATGGAGTTACGCAAGGAATTGGTAGATTTATGGCGAGAACTTCAAAATATGCCACCACAACCAGTTCCAGCAGCAGTGCCCCCACTTGTTGCACCAGAGGCAGTGCTAGTTGCACCAGCTCCTATATAGCCAGTTGTGGTTCCTGGAGAGCCTGTTGTACAGGGAGGCCGTAGAGTTATAGATGAGGGCGGAGTATCTATGTTTAGCTTTTTGAAGCTAAACTTGCCAGAGTTCAGGGGCAACAGAGGCGATGATCCAGTGGATTTTCTGGAAGAGGTTGAGAAGATAGTTAGGAGACTACCTTGTTCTAACATTAGAGTTGTGGAGTTAGTTAGGCTATTGCTAAAAAGGAAAGCTTGGACTTGGTTTTCTCATAGGATGGAGCCTAGACTGTATGGTGAGCATCCTCTTACATGGGCTGAGTTTCGTCAGAGGTTGATTGATGAGTTTATTATAGAGGGAGTGAAGACCGTAATCTTATTCGGTTTGAGTAGTTAGAGCAGGGTAGTAGGACAGTTGAGGAATATACAGAGGAGTTCATTAGGCTGAGTAGGTATGCTACTCATATTGTTCCTACTAAGGCGGATTTGATTAGCAAGTTCAGGAGAGGTTTGCATGCTTCGCTTCATAATGCTCTATTGGCTACAAAGTTTACATCTTTGACTACAGTCATCGACAATGCAAATCAGATGGAAGAGAAATACAAAGCAGAGAGGGCTAAGAGAGATTATAAGAGGAAAGGAGGACTAGGAGCTCATAATAGGAGGGGGAGAGCAGCTCTTAGCCTAGGCAGAGTGAGCTAGTGCCTATATTTGATCAGAGATCTCAGACTGGCAGTCAGAGGAGGAGGATGCACAGTAGAGGACCTTCAGTATAGTCAACACTTGCATATTCATAGGGTTCTTCTAAACCAGCTACACAGATGCCCAATGTGCCTATATGTAGATTTTGTGGTAAAAGGCACGGAGGGGAGTGCTAGCATCAGTGAGGTGCCTATTTGAAATGTGGGCAACATAGTCACTTCATTAGCAGATGTCCTCTATAGGGCGAGCAGTAACCATCTGCTACGGTCTCTCAGCCTACAGTGTAGATGAGTCAGAATATGGTCAGAGAAGCTCCTAGTAGGGGTAGAGGCAGAGGACAGGCTCCTAGTAGCAGTCAGGCCCCAGCAGGCAGAGGTCAGGGATGAGTCTTTACAGTTAATACTTATGAGGCACAGAGATCAGAAAATATGGTTACATGTACTATTTTGATTCAGAATGAGATTGTTGATGCCTTATTTAATTCTGGTGCTACGCATTCCTTTGTTTCACCACAATTTGCACCTAAATTGAATAAGGAAAGGAAATTGTTGAATGTGCCTTTAGTGATAGCTACACCGATGGGTGAGAGTATAGATATGGATTACTACTATGCTAATTGTGTGATTGAAATTGATGACAACATCTTACGTGCTGATTTGATAGAATTGCCTGTGTTAAAATTAGATGTGATTTTGGGTATAAAATTAGATGTGATTTTGGGTATGGATTGGCTCATGACACATCGTGCAGTCATTGATTGTTATGAGAAGAAGGTTAAATTTCATCCTGAGGGACAACCAGAGTTTGAATTTCTGGGTGATAGACGGGAGTTTAGAGTTAATCTAGTTTCTACTATCCAGGCTAGGAGAATGATAGGGAAAGGTTGTTCAGCTTATTTGGCTCATGTGATAGATATGCATAAGTCTTTTGTAGAGCTTGATCAGATTCCTGTAGTCCAGGAGTTTCCTGATATTTTTCTTAAAAAATTGCCAGGATTGCCCCTAGATAGGGAGATAGAGTTTGAGATTGAGGTGTATTCAGGCACCGATCCTATATCTATTCCTCCTTACAGAATGGCACCAGCAGAATTGAAAGAACTAAAGGTGCAGTTGTAGGAGTTATTGGATAGAGGATTTATTAGACCGAGCAGTTCTCCGTGGGGTGCTCTAGTGTTGTTTGTGAAGAAGAAAGATGGTTCACTGAGAATGTGCATTAATTATAGACAGCTGAACAAGGTGGCAGTGAAGAATAAATATCCATTGCCTCGGATAGAGGACCTGTTTGATCAATTGCAGGGTACCAGTCATTTCTCGAAGATTGATTTGAGATCTCGGTATCACCAGTGGAAAATTAAGAAGAGTAATGTACCTAAGACTGCTTTCAGGACCCGATATGGACATTATGAGTTCTTGGTGTTGCCATTCGAGTTGACTAATGTACCGGCTGTATTTATGGATCTGATGAACAGGGTGTTCAGGCCATTCTTGGATAAGTTTGTCATAGTGTTAATTGATGACATTCTTATCTATTCCAGGAGTGAGGAGGAGCATGTAGAGCATCTAAGGATTATATTAAAAACATTTCGAGAGTATCAGCTGTATGCTAAGCTATCTAAATGCCAATTTTGGATAACTGAAGCGTGTTTCCTTGGGCATGTGGTGTGTAAAGATGGTATTTAGGTAGATCCTCAGAAGATTGAAGCAATTGCAAATTGGCCTCAGCCTACTAGTATTTCTAAAGTCTGTAGTTTTCTGGGTATGGCAGGATACTACAGACGGTTTGTGAAGGATTTCTCTAGAATTGCAGCTCCGCTGACTAAGCTAACTCGGAAACAGAAGCGTTATCTGTGGATTGATGAATGTGAGAGCAGTTTTCAGACTTTAAAGTCTTGCATCACAAGTGTTCCAGTGTTAGCATTACTAGCAGAGGGTGAGAAGTTTACTATATATTGTGATGCTTCCTGAGTTGGATTGGGGTGTCACGACCCAGTTTCCCGGACTGCGATAGTCCTAGGGCATGGGAAATGCCAATGGCGATTGACACCCGTAGAATCCAGTATCACATGCAGCATCTATAAACCCCAATATAATATTCATTTTAATTAGTTACCATCCATTCTGTTATTCTGTCATTCATTCTGAAGTTTACTGCAAATGGTTGTAATCATCACAATATCATATCACAATATCATCACATAACTCAAAATATCATCATCAGTAAATACATATGTTCATCTCTCAGCTAACACATACATACCCCATGGAGCAGCTAGATAATGAACACCAAAAATAATAATACACAGTATCAGAAAATATACATCAGATCAACGTCAACAGATATCTCAAGATAATAGAAGATAGGAATCTACACTCTACTCCTCTCCTGAAATGGGTAAACAAATAAAGAATGAGTATAGATGATACTTAGTGAATTTACATGCATCACAATAAGCAATAGGCATCAAATAAATAATGGTATCAATTAATAGGATAACAGTATACAGTATCAATGTCAAGGTACAGTATAGCCAAAGAATAACATATAGGCTCGGTATCATATGGAAAGACGGATAATGGGATGGACTGTATGAAAAGAAATCATACAATCTCCAATAATCCGTATCAGTATGGACCATGTAGGTCTCTAGTAACATATCTATATCAGTGAGCATAAGGCTAATCAGGCCCTATGGCCAGGACCATAACCCTTCATAGCTAGGGTATCAGTAATATAATGTGCATATCGCCGACAGTATTTTCCCACTACCCTGTCAGATCGGTAGCTCTGCTAAACCATATAAGGGTCAATAACAAGGGATACCATAAGCAACAATGACATCCAAATATCAACCAGTCCAATAACAATCAATTCAATATCAATTAGTTCAGTTATCAATACGATTAATGGTAATACCGTATACAATATACAATCAATGATAAAGAGTTTAGCAATAAGGAAAGACATGAAACAAAAGTTGGTTCGGTAGCAGAAAATGGTAGGTCAATTGGCATGCCAACGTCGCAGGTGACAATGACATTCAATTAGTAGGCCTATAGCATACAAACCAATAGGACAATTGCAAATGAACTAGGCATTTCATCGAATATATGGTGGCCATACAATGGCAAGTCAATAGGTTAGGTTTAGGTACAAACTTGACTTGCCCAATTCAATCAATACAAAATCACATTGGCAAATAAAGTATAGACATCAAGAAATACAATTAAACAATATCAAAATGGGATCAAATGGCAAGGGAAAATCAATAAAAAACCAAGCAATATCAAAGGAATGAATAGTGCATAATGGTTCGGCCAACAGGGTGGTTTTAGGGCAAGGTTCCAATCATCAATTCAATAATATAGGCATGTAATTTGATGCAATATAAACTCACCTAATGCTTCAATTCACCTTTGCACAAGCCAATTCCACCAATTTTCCCTAAATATGCTAATTTGGTCACTTTGTAATACACCTTTGACAAATCTCAAATTCTACATCAATTAATCCATCAATTAGTTATCTATTCACATCCAATTATCTAATTCTAACATTAATTAACAAAACCTAGCACTAATTCATCAAGTCATATCTTACAACTTCAAATTAATCAAACCAATTTGGGGATTCAATCAATTAACATCAATTGATGCTAATTGACTTCAAACCCATCTAATTCAACCTAATTAATATCTAAATAAACCATTAAACTAAGAAAATCACATCCTTACCTTAAGAACACCAAATGGGCGAAATCTTTCTTTTGTTCTTCCTTGAAATTCTTAGCTCCTTTTACAAATTGAAGATGGAAATGGATTAAGCTAAGTGAGAACTCAATTTTTCTATCAAATTTCTAAGGATTTGGTTAAGAATTGAAGAAGAAATGGAAGAAGAAGGCATCGAATGGTGTTTGGCCTAGCCTAAGGAAGAAGAAGAAGATGGTGGAAAATGGCTAAGTAAGAAAATAAATAGAAAATCTAATTCGGCAAATTACAACTAACTCCCCGAACTTCCGTCCATTACACTTTGGTCCAAAATCTTTTGTAATTTATTCTGTCAATTCTGTCTTGAATTAGATATTAGAGTAGAGAGTCAATAAACTTATTTTAATTTATACTTATTTATAAAAATATTTTTGGAGTCATTCTGTAACCCCGACCGACCATTTTCCACTATTTATCTTTAACTTCGTTAAAATTACCATTTTGCCATTAGTTACTTTTTCAGTGTTTCTAAATGATTTTCACTTCTTCTTTTTTTTTTTTACCAAAATTACATATAAATTATGGTGATCTTTTACCCAAAGACCAACTTCAGAAATTCTTTAATTGACCGGACTGCTAATTTCTCGGCAGTGTTCCCAATACCGCCGCTTTCCGAAAAAATATCAAGTTCGCTTTCTAACTGTGTCTCTAAAATTATTTCCATCATTTCAAGTCTAATGGACTATATACTGAGAATTAATTCATGCATGATAGTTATAACTTTCTAGGGTATTACATTCTACCCCCTTACAAATAAATTCGTCCTCGAATTTAAATAAAACATACCTTACTGCTGGAATGGGTATATGCTCCTCATCTCCTGCTCGCTCTCTCAAGTGTACTCCTCCATCGTTTGGTTCCTCCATAACACTTTTACCATCGAGATCTCCTTATTTCGAAACTGTCTGACCCGTCTATCAATAATCTCCACAGGTAGCTCCTCATAGGACAAATCATCACTAAGATCCACTTTCTGAACCTCCAAAATGTGCAATGGATCAGACACATACTTCTGCAGCATCGATATATGGAGTACTGGATGTACATGGCTCATACTAGGTGGAAGAGCTAATCTATAGGCCACACTACCAATCTTCTTGAGTATCTCAAATAGGCCTATAAACCTTGATGATAACTTACCCCTCTTCCCAAATCTCATAACACCCCTCATCGGTGAGACCTTAAGGAAGACATGATCACCACCTGCAAAATGTTCATCCTTCCTCTTCGAATCTGCATAACTCTTTTGCCTACTGAAGGCAGTCCTCATCCGCTCTCTAATCATAAGAACCTTTTCCATAGTCTCTCTGATCAACTTTGGTCCCTCCAGCTGCTTCTCTCCCGGCTCTATCCAATGCACTAAAGATCTGCACTTCCTACCATATAGTGCTTAAAATGGAGCCATACCAATAGAAGAGTGATAACTATTGTTGTAGGAGAACTCTATCAATGGCAGATAATAATCCCAGTTACCCTTGAAATCCAGAATACATAAACTCAGCATATCCTCCAAAGTCTGGATCGTCCTCTCTGACTGCCCATCAGTCTGTGGATGGAAAGCAGTACTAAACCATAACTAGGTACCCATAGCCTCTTGAAACTTCTGCCAAAATTGAGATATGAACTGTGTACCCCTGTCTGATATAATCACCAAAGGAACTCCATAAAGTCGCACAATCTTATCCACATACAACTGTGCATACTGAGCTGCCGTATAGCTGGTCTTAACCTCTAGAAAATGAGCAGACTTCGTCAATTGGTCAAAAATCACCCATATAGAATCATAACCCCCTCGAAGTCCTCGATAGACCAACTATAAAATCCATAGTCACCTGTTCCTATTTCCACTCTGGCAACTCAATCTCCTGAAGTAGCCCTGATGACTTTTGATGCTCAAACTTAACCTGCTGACAGGCTAAGTATTTAGACACAAATTGAGCTACATCCTTCTACATCCCTAGTCACCAATAAACATCCCTCAGATAATAGTACATCTTGGTAATCCCTGGATGTACATTATATGCAGAGTAGTGAGTCTCTCTTATAATTTGATCTCGTAGCACATCAAAATCTGGTACACAAATACGCTTCCCACATCTCAATATCCCATCCTCTACAGTGAACTCTGTCATCCGTCCACTCTGTACCTCTCCCTTGAGCTTTAGTAGATAAAGATCCCTGTCCTGAGCCACTTTAATATCATCAATCAACAGTGGCTTCGCCCGAAATTGGGCTATCAGAGCCTAGTTCTGATCCTTGGATCCCAACTCCAACTCTACTCCCAAATCTGCCAACTCCCTCATTTGTTGAATCAATGGCCTCCTGCCAATCACAATATGAGCAAGACTACCCATCGATTTCCTTCTCAAGGCATCAGCCACTACATTGGCCTTCCTTGGGTGGTAAAGAACCTTACAATCATAGTCCTTAAGAATCTCCACCCATCTGCGCTGCCTCAGATTCAGATCCTTCTGCTGAAATATATACTGTAGACTCTTATGATTAGTATATATCTCACATTTCGATCCATACAAATAATGTCTCCAAATCTTCAAGGCAAATATAACTACTGTCATCTCCAAATCATGAGTCAGATAATTTGCTTCATGCTTCTTTAACTGATGAGAAGCATAAGCAATTACCCTATCCATCTGCATCAGTACACATCCTAGACCAATCCGTGAAGTATCATAATACACTGTGAATTTCTCCCCCTCAACTGGTAATGCTAACACTGGAGCACTGGTGAAGCAATACTTCAGAGTTTGGAAGGTACGGTCACACTCATCCGTCCAGACATACCACTCCTGTTTTCTCATCAGTTTAGTCAAAGGAGCTACAATCCGGGAGAAATCCTTCAAAAACCTCCGATAATATCCAGCCATACCCAAAAAACTGCGCACCTCTGAAACACTGGTAGGCTGTGGCCAATTAGTAACCGCTTCAATTCTCTGAGGATCCACCTTAATCCCATCCTTGCATATTACATGCCCAAGGAAACACACCTCAGTCAATCAGAACTGACACTTGGATAACTTAACATATAACCGATGCTCCCGAAGTGTCTGCAATACAACCCTCAGATGCTCCTTGTGCTCCTCCTTACTCCTGGAATAAATAATTATGTCATCAATGAATACGATGACAAACTTATCTAAATATGACCTGAACACCCTGTTCATAAGATCCATGAAAGCCACCGGTGCATTGGTCAACCCGAATGGTAATACCAAAAACTCATAATCCCCATAGCGGGTTCTGAAAGCAGTCTTGGGTATGTCCCCTTTCTTAATCTTCAACTGATGATACCCAAGTCTCAGATCAATCTTAGAAAAATGGTTGGCACACTGCAACTGATCAAATAAGTCATCAATTCGTGGCAATGGATACTTGTTCTTCACTGTGACTTTGTTCAGCTGCCTATAATATATACACATACTCAATGAGCCATCTTTCTTTCTCATAAATAGTATCGGTGCACCCCATGGAGAACTACTCATTCTGATAAACTCTCTATCCAATAGCTCCTATAACTGTATCTTCAATTCCTTCAGTTTAGTTGGAGCCATTTTGTAAGGTGGAATGGATATAGGGTCTGTGCCTGTATGCTCCTCATTCTCAAACTCAATCTCCCTGTCAGGGGGGCAATCCTAGCAACTCATCAGGAAAATACATTAGAAAACTCCTGAACCACCGGTATCTGATCCAACTGTACAGAACACTTTTGTACATCCACTACATGTTCCAAATAGGCTGAACAACCTTTCCCAATCATCCTCCTAGCATGGATAGCAGAAATCAGGTTAACCCAGAACTACCAAATATCATCCTAAAACTCAAACTCTAGCTGCCCCTCAAGATGGAATCTAACCCTCTTCCGATAATAGTCTATAACTGCCTGGTGCCTCGTCAACCAATCCATACCCAAGATAACATCTAACTCAAGCATAGGCAACTCAATCAAATCAGCACTCAAGATATGATCATCAATCTCAATAATGCAATCAGGGTAGTAATAATCAACATCCACGTTATCACCCATATGAGTGGTAATCATCAATGGCACATCTAATAGTCTACTTTCCTTATTCAATTTGGGTGCAAAATGTGGTGACATAAAAGAGTGAGTTGCACCAGAATCGAATAAAGGCATCAACAATCTCATTTTGAATCAAGATAGTACCTATAACCACATTATCGGATCTTTGGGCCTCCTGGGTGTTGACAACAAATACCCTACCATGGCCCCTACCAGCTGGAGCCTGACTACCACTGGGAGCCTCTCCTACCCTGCCTCTGCCTCTGGTTGTAGCCTCTCTACCCAGATTCTGACTCGCTTGAACCACTAGTTATGATACTGTGATAGATGGCTGCTGATCAGCCCCCACTGGACAACTGTTAGCATAATGGCCCTACTGGCCACACCTTAAACATGCACCAGTCCGTCTCCAACACTCCCCTCCATGTATCCAACCACAAAATCCACAAGTAGGAATGCTGGAAGTCTGTGTAATTGGCCTCGAAGAACCTTGGGAGTAAGTAGGTGCTGACTGAACTAAGGGTTGTGTCATGACCCAACTTCGGAGCTGCAACGGTCCCAGGGTACGGGTGATGCTTATGCTACCAGTACCACGAAGAACCCAAATGACTATACTACATGGCATGTAATACAATAATAAGCTCATTATAGCTTGACAATTTCATAAAAATTTGGGCAGCATCTCCTTTGTATAAGGAGTATGCCCAGCTGAAAAACATGCATATAAGCACTTCTACTACATACTTCAACCTCTATTCTTAATTAAATGATCCCTCTGGATCTCCAATATCAACTCAAAGTAACCACATTTGCATATCAAGCAATTTCCACATATACTATATCATAAACATCCATAGGATAATTATTATGCAAAATTATAAAGATGCAAGCACAATCATATATGTATGCTACTCTTTAATTTACAGTACCATGGAACCTCTATACTATACAATTATTTACATATACTTTTGGAATTTGAGTATTTACATGATCAACTAGTATTATTCCAAGGCAGGAGTAGGGAATGACAATGGAATGCGTGCCTCACTGCAAACCTAAAAATAATAACCACTAAAGGGGATAAGTATAAAAATACTCAGTGAATCCAAATGTATAAAAATGCAGTAAATAATCATGGAACAATGGTTAATCAAATGAGGCTTGTAGAATCAATATAAGATAATAAATAAACAATAAAGCAAGAATCTGTATCCAAATCAATTTAGATATTCATAAAAGAATCTATATAATATAACAAGTAATTAACATCTGAATCAATATTAATATAAGAATTTATGTAGAAATCCAGATACTTATCCATATAAGTATCTAGATTCATATCCATATAATATCCATGTAGATATTCATATATGATAACAATGAAGAAGTAATAAATATCCAATAACCGAGGCAATGCACATATGATATAACAGGTATAGGTACTGTGAAAAATATAATTGTACTGATTTAGCACAATTATAATTTTTATGATACAACACTCTTCCGCACTATTATTGCTCTATCCACCCATTCGTAAGAGTGATCGACTCTTACGGCTAGAGAACATCATCCCCCTCTAGCTGAGGCCTGTATAAAACCAGTATGCACACGGTCGAAGGATTTACCCGCTATACCATCGAGATAGCTCTGTTATGATATCATATGGGAGTGCCTCCATATATAATGTAAGTAGCATAAATGTAGCTCAAATAGATCTTATATAGATGTAGAATGATCATATATACATATATAAAGAGAAATGGAACAAGTTGGAAAAATGTCCAAAATTGCCCCGGGCGGGCCCAGTTGCGCTGTCGCAACTGGCTCGTAAATTACGGGTCCCTTTTGGGATTTATAGGTACTTTCTAGTTAACTATGTTATCAAAAGAATTACGTGGGCCATGAGGTACCGTTTTGAAGCTTAGGTCGAGACTAGATGATTGGGCTAAGTGGTGGCCCAATTGGCTTTCTGGTTTTCATTTTATGGCCCATCAAAGTTTAGGTCAGTTTAGGTCGTTTCGGCAGGCTTATTTACGAGCCAATTTGCACTTTAGGCAATTTTGGGTAACAAACTTAATTTTTAAGGCTCAAATGAAATAATAT
>CANXYC010234626.1:0-48894 GCA_948193065.1 Aleurites moluccanus | reverse complement strand
ATAGATATATATAAATTTATCAAATTCTATGTAGTTTTGATTTTAATAATAAATATTATTATATTAATTTTATTTTTAAAGATTAAATTATTTAATAAATTTAATTATTTTTATTAATTTATTTCGGGTCATCGGGTTGGGCGGGTTGACCCGTAGATTTGGTCTTTCGGGTTCGGATTATTTGAATCGAGTCATTTTCGGATTAAATGTTAATTTAAACGGGTTACACTACCGTTTGGAGCTTTTCACAGACGAAGTCAAACGTTTGTCGGTGGTGAATTATATTAGATTACGATTGGGATAAGAAATTGAAATTTTTAATTTCAATTCAAATTCTCTAGAATTAAAATTGTATTAGAATTATAATTCTAACGTTTGATACATAAAAAATTAAAATTGAAATTAAAGTAAAATAAAAATTGGTGACGATGAAAGTGGTAATGATAGTGAACCATTGCCATCGATAGTGATATCGAGGTAGTAGTGGATTGTTGGTAGCGGCGGTCTGGCGAGTTATTGTCACCGATTATGGTAGTAGTGGTGGTCCACCATCGCAGGTAGTGATGGTAGTCTTTCACTGTCACTGATGATGGCAGTGGGGCGGAATGGTGGTGAAGATGAAAGAATGGGTGACAGTGACGATTGTGAAATTATAATTCTTATAGGTTGAGAATCAAATTGTGAAATTATTTTTCTAATCATATTATAATTTTATGAAATTGTGGGTTGAATTTTAATTTTAATTCTGAGTGACTGTCAAACATTGGAATTGAACCTTTCAATTTTAGACTTTTCAAACACAATATTTGGTTTAATTGTATTGAGCTATTCATTTCATTTGCAAATGAATTTTCATATTTAATATATTTATAATAAATATAAAATTAATTTTAAATAAAATAAATATTGTGTTTAGTATAATTTTAAAATTTATTTTAATGTTTCATTTGGTCAAAAATACTTTATAAGTGTATTATTAATTTACTTATTTTCTTTTTAAAAAGTTATGATGGATGATATATGTAAAATATTAAAATTAATAAAGATATTTTAGTTTTCTAGAATTTATTGGTTTAAAATTGTGAAACTCATTTAGAAATATTAACTATTTTTATAGGATTTAATTTAATTATTTTTAATTTTTTAAATTTAATTATTTAAAATTCTAAATGAATTTAAATTTAAAATAAATATAAAATATAAAATTATGAATTTATAAATAAATTTTATGAAATTTATTTTTATGGAATTTATTTATGTCAAATAAATAAGGAATCGGATTCATTTAAATAGGTTATTTGAAATAATTAAACATTTGGAATTTATCAATATACTTATTTTTTATGGTTTTTCCCTTGAAACTGAAATCCAGATTCACGATATTTCAAAGGATTGCTTATTCAAATGGATTCATGATTCACCATTTTTTTGGGGAGATATTAACACGGCCATATTATTCTTTATTGTAGTAGTTATTTTGGGAGCAACTTCAACTAGAACAAGGCCTCCCATTGATTTCTGATTCTGGGTTCTTGCTTTATAGAAAATTAGTGGAAAGAAAAGTGATTTGATTTTGCAGCATTTAGTAAAAAAGATGTTTACATAAAGCAGGTTATTCATTCATATATCCGCTGATATCAGTTGGATATTTATCAGAAACAGTGAACAACAAGAAGCCAAGAGGAACTCTCTCTCTCTCTCTCTCTCTCTCTCTCTCTCTCTCTCTCTCTCTCTTTCTGCTCTCTACTCCAGGCATATAAAAAATAGAATTTAGGCTTTTAGAGTTTAGTGGTAGCCTTGCAACGCAAGAAGGCAAAAGTGGCTTGTAGGTTTTGAAGAAGTCAGATTTTCTAGCTTTTTTTAAACTATGATTTATCAAAAGCAATTTAATTTTTATTTTAAAAAATAAAAATAATTTAAAACGTAATTTTCGAAAGCAAATTAGAATTTAATTCTAAACGCACACCTAGTCCGGCATTGCTTTTGGAAAAAAACTGATTTTGAACTATAAACAAAAAAGAATTTCATGGGTCAGTGAAAAATAGTTACTTGTCATTTAATTTTTATGTGCCAAAAACTGAATATGAAATTTTGTCCAAAATCAGCATTTGTTTAAGAGTAATTGAAGATTGATTATCATTTGGTTTTTATGAGCTAAAAGTTGAATGTGAAGCACTGGAAGGATGAGCAGTTATTGCCAATTAGTTATGGATTCTTTACTTGTGATTCAAAATCAATTTTTTTCCAATAAAAATTACGGAATTTCCACTTATAATCCTATTTCCCTTTAATGAGAAAGACATTTTGGAAGCAGAGTGGATATCCGATGTAAGAAGGCACTATCATAAAGTGTCATAATATTCTATTGAATGGATTTGTTTGTGCACTCAACCTTCACTTCAAGTTAAAAATAAAATAATTTGAGAGACAATATAGTTTGCATTGCATGAAGTGAATTAATAGTGTGAATCTTACATAAATTGCAATTATTAAGGTTTTGTTTAAAATGGTTTTTATTTTTTTTATCTATGAAACAAAATCTATTATTAAACTTTATTTTTTTTATTACTTAATATTTTAAAATAGAAAAACAAGTTGCCATAAGAAAAAAATTAATAAAAAGTAATTTTTTTTACGATATTAACTTTTGATAAATGACAATAAAAATTAAAAAAATAATAATAATATCAGACACTTCCCACGAGTATTAATTATCCATTATTATTCATTATAGTAGGAAAAAAAATAATGATATACTAAATATGTATTTATTTGCACACTCTACTAAACATATTACTATGTATTTGTAAATTGTAATTATACATTTTTTTTTCAATTAATAGTAAATTCAATAAATAAGAGAAAAAGAAAAGAAAGGCACAATTGATATTAAGTAGAATATTGAGGTCAAATATAGAATTATGAAAAAATCATATGATTGGTAGAATTTGTAACTTGTAGAAATGTCGTGCCTACAAAACTAAGATATTGAAAAGTGAAAGTGATTAGGAAAATTCAGAATGATATGCTTTGGGAAGTGTATCACCGCACAATATCACTGACAAATCATACAAAAACGTAAAATCCAATAATTCTCTCTTCATTCTTCTTTGGAAAAATTATATTATTCGCGTCTAAATTTTTTAAAATTTATTATTTTAATATTTGATATTAAATAATGTTAAGTAATATAATTATTTTTAGTTATTTTTCCATCTCAAAATATTAATTTATAATTTTCTAACTCTATTTGAGACGAATTTTTTTTACAATTCAATTACTAAATTGATTCCATTACTAAGTTAAAAATAAGTTATTTTTTAACTTAAAATCACTTATTTAAATATTTAATAATAAAAACAAATAATAAATTTTAAATTTCCTTATTTTTTAAACATAAAATAGTGTTTGTTTCAAAAAAAAAAAATTTGGCAAAAGTATTTTTTGAGATAATAATTTTTTATTAACAGAAATACTTTTGATTTGAAGAGTTCCAAATAATTAATATCATTATTAAATTAGAGTTTTATTAAAATAAATTTAAAAAAAAATAGAATGAAAATAAACACTAATTTCTTGCTTATAAAAAATCAATAAAAATATTTTAAAATTCAATTTTAATTTATTACTAGATATTAGTAAAACTCGATTAATATAAAAAAATTAATATTTCACTCTAAAATTTAATTTTAATACTTTCAATTAGATTGTCAAAACCCTCAATATAAATTTTTAGTATTTCATAGATAAAAAAAAAAAAAATTATGTTTCTCTTAATTTTATAGATTTTAGAGTTATAAATAGGTGAAAATAGTTAAAAATATTTTTATGATATTATTTTTAAAAGTAGAAAAATTTATTGAAAAAAAAAATCAAAAGTTTCGGACACCAGCGTATTATCCTTTTTATTATATATAAATCATCGTCATCCATGGAAGATAAGAGATAATGTAACTAATAAAGCTTTTCATATTAATTAACAATACCGAGTACAAGTAACATTTCAATTTCAATTACAAATCCCTTTCAATGGCATCAACAACAAAGAGACCACTCCAGTGTTTGTTGAATAGAGTTTACAAAGAGAGTAGTAGAAGTTATGGCGTTCTTGCTGAAGGAACAACTCCTTCTTCTTCACAACAACTCATCGGCTTGGAATATGAATTCAGCGCTCACAAGTAATAAAATCCCTTTCTCAATTTTTATAACATTTCAATTTTGTTCTTTCAATCAATTAATTGAAACTTAATTTCTTGTTAATTCAATTAATGTAGTTACCATCCAGTCCCCGTTGTATTCTCTCAAGCGAAAGGATCTTCAATTTGGGATCCTGAAGGCAATAAATATCTCGATTTTCTTTCAGCTTACTCGGCTGTTAATCAGGTATTATTATTAATTCTTTATCATAACTAACTATTATAAGAAAATAAAATTAGAATTATCTTCCTTTTTTTTTTGCAGGGACATTGTCATCCAAGAATAATGAGAGCATTACAAGATCAGGCTGAAAAGCTCACTCTCAGCTCTAGAGCCTTCTATAATGATAGATTTCCAATATTTGCAGAGCGTTTAACAAGCATGTTTGGCTTTGATATGGTTCTACCCATGAATACTGGTGCTGAGGGTGTGGAGACTGCTCTCAAGTTGGCTAGGAAATGGGGATATGAGAAGAAGAAAATTCCTAAAGATAAGGTGATATTATAATTTGCTTCATTATATAAGCTAATTGCCTTGTTGCTTTCTTTTCTTTTTGTTTTGTTTTCTTTTTGTTTTCTTAGTAATGTAAATCATGAAAATTTGGATTTCAAAGCTTATAGTTGAGGCATATATTCACACTTTAACCAATAACCTTTAGTTAGTAACTTGCTTCTTGTCATTGTTCAACCTCATATGACTTGCTATTGCTGATTAGTTTTATTATTTGAAAAATGTTATTTGCTTGATGTATGTTTTATGCAGGCCATTATAGTCTCTTGTTGTGGTTGTTTCCATGGCCGTACATTAGCTGTTATTTCTATGAGCTGTGACAATGAGGCAACTCGGGGGTTTGGGCCATTGTTGCCTGGCCATCTTAAGGTTGACTTTGGTGACGAAGTTGCACTTGAGAAAATTTTTAAAGGTTTGAAACCAAAAGATTTTAGTCGTGATCCTTATTCCATTTGCATGGTACTAAAGTTTTCATAAAGCATTTCATTTTATGCATCATTATAATTTTTCTGTATTATTTTAACTCTTGCGTGTAAGAGGGATATGAGAATAAATTTTAAAATATGCTCATAAGTGGACTCTGCTGCTATGCTTGCAGAAAAAGGAGATCAAATAGCTGGATTTCTTTTTGAACCCATCCAAGGAGAGGCAGGGGTATGTTTTTTGGAATCGAATTGAATTATAAAGTGATACCCTATGCAGATTTCAGGATGTCTAGATTTTTTTTTTTTTTTTTGCCTAAGGAGTGTATTATTATTATTATTATTATTTTGAAAAAAGGAGTGTATTAATTTAGTTTTCAGAGGAAAAGTGAATAATTGGTCAGTTGTTTATTTGTCCAATTTCTTAGCATCATTCTTAGTTATGTAGTGGAATGTTCACATAGAAGAGCAACACGGATACTTCAATTTATATTTTTTTTTTATATCCATATTATCTAAATTAAGAATGTATTTTAAATTATGTTAACAAAATAAATTATATTAACGTTCAAAAAGCTGCTAGGGAATTTATGGTAAAATAGGAATATATTTATCTGCTTCTTGTTGAGCATGTATATTGATTAATAGCTAATTCAAAATTTTGCTGATTTACTTTCTTTTTTTACATAAAAGTTTTCTACAACTTTACTCATTTATATCCAAGCTCAAATTACCAGGACAACATCAGAATGGATTATTTAATTTACCATTTTTTTCTTGTGGAGAAGCTGATTTTTCCCTTTAATTATTCCCATATCTCGGTTTACTTGAAAACTATATTAAGCGATATCTCTCTCCATTTTGATGGTAGGTTATAATTCCCCCAGATGGTTACCTAAAAGCAGTCAGAGATCTTTGTTCAAAGTACAATGTTCTAATGATTGCTGATGAAATTCAAACCGGCTTAGGACGGACAGGAGAAATGTTGGCCTGTGACTGGGAACAAGTTCACCCTGATGTTGTAGTAAGGCTCTTTTTCTTCCATTATTTGATGGGTTTCCCAAGTATTAGATGTGAACATAGTGCTTTTTTGTTCCTTTGTCTGTATCGAACACGCTATTGTCTGCAGTAATAGGTGAGATTCTAAATTAGTTCAGAAGAACATGTTGGCTCTTTCTTATGTATTGAAAAAATATTTGCAATTGGTTCATCATCAGGATATAACAGATGCTAGCTCTCTCTCTCTTCGAGATGAAGTCAATTAAGAATATGCTTTTGATGATTCGCATCTAGGATACATAAACCAAACTCTTCATCATGTAATACTAGAAGCATGCTTGTGAATTTTTATTGGACTAGCTTGAAATTGAATGATATTCTTAATCGACTTTCAATGTTTGTGCTTATATATATATACACTTTATTTTCTTGCCTTCAGAAATGTGATGCAATTGTAATCTTGATATAATCTTAAGTTTAAGCAGAAAACTCAGTGCTCAGGGCTCAGGGCTCAGGGCTCAGTCAGTTATAATTTTAAGCTAACTGGAGTTACCACTTAGGTTACATCTCTGGTAATCAATCTCTTGTTTTAAGTATTCTTTGGGAGGTTGATGAAAATAGAGTTTTAATGCTTCAAGCATAAAAGTTTGTCAAGTCCATCCCAGTTTGTGAGCTGCAAGGGACAAATACAGAAATTAGTTTTGCTAATTATAGGAGCAACATAAAATCAATGGCCTCTCAATTGTTTACTTGACCTGTATATATCTTTTTCTGCATTTGTTGTGGCCTGTTCTCTAGATTGGGGAGTGACTGATGTTTATGAATGCTAAAGTTAAATAGTTGTAGTAACTCAACTGTATGTACCTCTATATGTGAAATAACTTTTATGGTTGTCATGCTCAGATACTAGGAAAAGCTTTGGGTGGTGGAGTAATACCAGTAAGTGCAGTTCTTGCAGACAAAGATGTGATGCTTTGTATTCAACCCGGAGAGCATGGAAGGTTTGCCATTCTAACATTTGTTTTTATGTATCTATTATAATCTACATTTGCTTTTATTTATCTAATAGAATCTGTCTTTTACTTTCCTGAATATCTATTGTTTTCTGATCTCTCTACTATCTCTGTTGTGTTGCTTTTGGGGTTTTTCTTACAAAGCTCTGGTGTTTTTATTTGTTATTGTTCTCTCAGCACATTTGGGGGAAATGCTTTGGCCAGTGCAGTTGCCATTGCCTCACTAGATGTCATCAAAGATGAGAGGCTTGCAGAGAGGTATTATATCCATTATCAAGATATCTTAAAGAACTTTTGGAAAGTGAATAACTAATACTTGATAAAATGTTGCTTATTGTCATTGTAAAAATCTGAAAATTAGAGACTATAGAAATTTGAACAAACTCCATTAATTAAAATTACTAAGACCTGATTTTAGTAATAAAAAGGTCTAATAGAGTCGTAATCAAAGTGCACCTCATAAGACATCCTCTATGGGAGATAAAACATGGACATTCTCTGCATGATAATGTCTTTCATTTATTTTGATGTTCTGAATTTGCATTAGAAGTTCTTAAATAGATGTCGGCATCTAAATGAAATTGCTGGAGCACCATTCTTGATAACTGCATTTGTAAAAACATTAATATCCATTTTTATTTAGAGTGGAAACAAAGAATTCATATAGCTGACCCCAATTTCTGGAATTAAAGCTAAGTTAAGTTGTGTTGAGTTAGTTAAATTTCTCTTTCTTTTTAATTTTTCTCTTTAAAAGAACATGCATATATACTGAAGTTTCTTCAACTATGTAGATCTGCCCATTTGGGAGAGGAACTTAGGAATCAGCTACTTAAGGTTCAGCAGCAGTTTCCAGACTACATCAAGGAAGTTAGAGGAAGAGGTTTGTTCAATGCTGTAGAGTTCAAAAGCAAGACGTTATTCCCTGTTTCTGCATATGATATTTGTCTGAAGTTGAAGGAGAGGGGAATTCTTGCTAAGCCCACACATGACACTATTGTCCGGTTAACTCCTCCACTATCCATGAGGTAAGGAAGCATTGATAAACGTTTGATGAGATTGTCTCGATAAAGTTTGAATTTTTCCTTATGAACTTTATCTCCTTTGATAATACTTTCTGCCTATGAACTAGAGGAGTAAATGAAATCATTGACATCAGTCAAGTGAGAAATTATTTGATTCCACTGTTGTCCTTTTAGGCCTTTTTTTTGTGATGAATTACAGGCCAAACAGCCAAAAAACTACAACCTTACCATACAGGGCCAAGCTACCCTCTCCTATCAGCCTTTAATATTCCAATAACACCAACAGGATAAGAATTAAAAACAGTCAGGCCTAAATGCATACTAATTGCTTGATTCGCCAGCCAATCTGTTGTTGAATTAGCTTCTTTAAACACATGGAATATTAGAGGCCATCTAATCCTTTTAGGCCTTTGAATAGGATACTTGGACCTATTCAAACCTCATACTGGCGATTGATACATGCATGGGCTCATTAATCCATAATATATTATAGATTAGTTGGGTACCTTGGACTAGGCAATGGGCCCATGAGAATTCTTTCCTCTTTGTTATGGCAAATGGTGTCTAGTACAGAGTACCCAAAAGATATGTCCTGTGCAAAGAAATGGTAAACAACATTTTTACATAATATACTTAGAAGAGTTATAGACCTTTGCATAGTTCCTATTATTTTTTGGATTTTTGGCTGCTTCCGTCATTTCATTCTTAGATCACTTCTCTTGTATTTTCAGTTAAAGGATTCTTGTAAATGGTGCCTTTTAACAGTAGCTTCTACTCAGCAGATCCACTTCCAGATTAGAATTTTTCTCCTTCTGTACTCTGTGTTCCCTTCCATTTAATGACAATAGGAAGCCTCTGGCAGGAAATTGATAAATTCATTATGCTGTGAAACCTACCACATTTTTGTTCCTGTTCTAATTTTTATGTCTATTTCTTTTAGATATAGGTGGTTTTAGTTGTATATTAGTTGGACCAATCCACTTATCTGTCTTGAAATTTTTATGCTAACCTCAAATACTCCTCTTCCAGTGTATTGTGACTAGGACTTTTGTTGTGTATAAATATTACACTACCCTGTTATGGACATTACTGATTAGTAATCATGATGTTCGATTACATGCTATTAAGTACCAGTGAAAATGAGAAAGGGTTTACCTGCAATCATGTATTAATATGTTTTCAGTGGATTGTTTTTATGGTACAATTATATGACTTGGAATAAATGTGGTATTTTCAGTTTGGACGAGCTCCAAGAAGGCTCCAAGGCACTGTGTGAAGTTCTGGAACTTGATTTACTGAGTATGCAGAAAGCCAAAGCGGAAAAGGCTTCCCCAGCTGCTTCTGCAGCATGTGACCGCTGTGGGCGAAATTTGTATGGTTCTTCAGATTAAGATTTATGAATTACTGCATGCATGTTTCAAGATGATTACACTCATATTTTATGTCCTGTATACCACCATGTGGATTCTCTGAAATAAGTATCAGTTCATTTTCTAATCCTCTTTAAGTGATTGGACCACGCTGTCTTTACATTTTACTATTGTAACCATTAATGCACTGGCGAAATAATACGAAAAGCAGTAGTATATCTCTCGCTTTGTCCTTCTCTATTGTGTTGAATGTTGTTTTCTAAACACTCTTTGCACTTAGGAAATTTCAACAGTGCTCTTAAAATGGAAGATATCGAACCATAATAATCTGCAAGTAACAAGCCTATTCTTGAATATTACATTTTCATGAGACTACTATAGGTTCATAGAACAATAACTAGCAAAATTCTTGTGGAACTTGATAAAATTGTAATGTTGGTAACTGAACTTTTAACTTAATTTAAACTCGGTCATTAAAAATCAGGGGACGAAATTGGAAATTCTGAATTTTATAGACCAATCTGAGCTTTTATTAACCAGTAGTGCAATTTATCCTTCATCTTTGACTAACATAACGTGAAGTGAATCATTTCACTTCAATGCCAAGAGGCCAGAATAGGCAATCGAGTTTGCCCCCCATTAAGTGTTATATTACAACTTAAATATAACCTATGTCTATTTAGGTTTTGTACAATGTCTGTATCTGTGCATTTTAGACACAGGGAGAGTTGCTTTCCTGGCAGCATGGTTTGGGATCCAGTTGCACGTGTAAATGGGAGAGGTAATGTGAATGGGCGAAACATGGGATTTGGGTATATTACTGGATTGAGATAGAATCCTATCTGATACAAACAATATGATTTCTATATATGCATTTATGATGCACAGTTATTGACAATGATACTTCTGCGATGCTACACTGATACAATTATTCTTATTAAAGTTAATAGTATATAATATGCCTATTATTTATTATGTAGAGAAAATATTTGACATGATATGATATTGACGCATACTAAAAATTAACATTTCGATTAAGTGTCGATGTTATATAGTTACATATATATATATATATATATATATATATATATACTTATGTGCATGTGCTCGTGCTTGCATGGCATACATTTGCAAACTCATCACTGTAAGAGTGTTAAGTGACTAGATGGCTCAGAATATGATATATTCTCTCTCTTCTGAGCTTATTATCACACAGGCATCACATATATTCTTTATGGAAGATTGATGATTTATATATCCATGTCTGGTGGTGCCATTTTGTCTTTAATTAAAGATTAATATGTCATGATTTATGGAAAATTAGCTAACTGATTCAAGTTTTATAATTTGCAATACAAGATTGTTAAATTCATATCCCTCTTTCTCCTTTTGTTCCCTCTTTAATTAATTTGTTATTGAATATTTTATATATATGTCCCAGCTTAATTTATTCTTTTATAATTTTTTTCTGTTCTTGTGGAATAAATTATAAGGTCTAAACGTGTGTTTGAAATAGTGTATTAATTATGGACACCATAATAAATTAATTATTATGAGCAATTTATTTTTGTATATTTAGATTGAGGAAGAGACATAGAGGAGACACAATAATAGAAAAACTGTTGGTGGTCATGTAATTATATAGCAAGAAACAGCTTCTTCTCCTTAATTATTTGATATACTTACAGTGTGATCATGTTAACCCATGAGAGACGCTTTGTTAGGAGCCCCCCCTTATTATAATGGTTCATGTGCCCTACAAAAAAAAAATATTTTTTAGTGTGTTTGTTTGGACCTTAGCTGGATATCATTATTGTTTACTAGAAAAGGCTGGCTGTTATATCTATGAACCGTATTATATATTAAAGACTTTGTAACTTTGCATTTAATACAAGTTGATGTCCCTTTCTTATGCTAACTTGAATATCATTTAGTGCTTGCTTTATTAGGCTCTATCACTTGTTATTTATACCCTAAAATAACTAGTTGATTATTTAGATACGATTGAGTTTTATTCTAGATATAAGATCACTCGGATTTTTGTTAAGAGTTGGAATTCGTTATTACTATAAATCATTGTTTGTTAGTGCAGTCAATATTCTTATAAATATATATGAATGTAATAAAATACAATTTTGCCCTACTGAGAGTGTGAAATAGTCAATTTATCTCACCCATTATTATAAAATCAATTCAAATTTCAAAATTAATTGGAGTTGGCAAACAAATTGAGATATCTTAAAATATTTTACATATTTCATCCATTATAATAAAAAAAAATAAAAATTAAAATATATAGAACCAAAACTATATAAGAAATGTGTGTTTGGGAATCCTTTTTGGTGGTTGGAGTTGCTGAAATGTTGTAGTCGTGGATTTGAGATAGAGAATGAGTAAATAACTTGAAACCTCAGTTAAATTACTTGATGAATGGAATTGGGTTGGGGAAAGTGCTTGTGCAATCCTAATCTCTAAATATGCGGCTCTGTTCAGTAGTATTAACATGGGGGCCACGAGGCAAGAATGCATTTCTAGCTTATTTTCACTATTACAAGTCCGCCGCAACAATGGTTTTTTTTTTTTTCATGCGTGTTAGCTTAGTGATGAGGTGATGAAAATATGTTCATTCTCTGTTTGATTAAAGGTTAATTTTTTTTGTCTACAATTTATTAGCCATGATATTTAATGTTAATTTTGCTATTTAGATCGATTCTATGAACTGAAATTAAGAATATATTTTTATTGTAATCTTATAAAAAGAAATTTATATTTTTCAATAATGTTTGATGTTCATTATGTTATATGAAATAACTTCATTTTTCAACAATTATCAGTGTGCTTCTTTTTTTTTTTTTTGGGCAATATTGCTCAGTAATCACTGATTTTAATTAATCTAAATTAGAATTGGGTGAGATTTTTAAGAAGAATATAATTTTTTTATAATTTATTTTCTTCAAAATTTAAACTCGATACTTTATTTCAGATAAATAAATTTATTATCACTTAAATTAAAAGAATTTAATTTATTAATGTGCTCTTTGAAAATAAGTGTGCCCTCTAAAAGTAATTAAAAAAAAATGATAATATTTAACGGGTCATCTTCGTATTAAACAAATTAGTGACTAACTCACCAAATAGCTTTTCTTTACCATTCAAAAGAAAAAAAGTACATGTCATTTATGCACAAAGTTGAGCTCAAACTTCAAATCCTTACAATTTTTCTTTGTTTAATAATTCTCAATGACCATGAACTATTATTAGTATCCCAATTTTCAATTACATACATAAAGCTTCTAAGGTTAGTTAGACTACTTGTACCAAGTTAACTACTGATAACTAACTGGTATTTATTTTTCGATTTTGAAGATATTAGTTAAAAATTAAAAATTTAAATAATATTAAATAAATAAATATAAAAATAAAATAAAATAATAATAATTTTGATATATCAATTGAGATAATAATAATTATAATAAAATATAATTTTTTATTAAAATTTTTATTTTTTTCTCATTCAACTTAATTTTATATTAAATTATTTATATTTTCATAACATAACTATTTTATAATTATATTTTAGCTAAAATAAAATCTTAGAAAAATCATTTTTCTTTATCCTAAATGAATAAAACTCGAAAGTTATCGAAGTTGGCCCCCTCTCGCTTTCTCTCAGCTTTTAATTGTTTATCTTTATCCTCTCATTCCTTATTATGGAAGTAATTCTAGTTTTATTTTTTTAATAAATACTAAATATTGAAAAATATAGAATAACAATGTCTTTGCTAATACTTTGATTAATAGTTCTAAGTAGGTGGCTCTTCAACCAATTGAAAATAACTTAATTTGATAATTAATTACATAATAGAGACAATTAATGATTCTTAATTGTTGCAATTAATCATTACTTTTAATAATGATAATTTTTCTTTTAGAAAACAAATTAAGAGATTTCTCAATTAATAATATTTAGATTTTTAAAATTTCAACATCTCACATTGAGAAATTAGATTATGAATTTAAGAAATTGGAAAAAAATAGCTAATTGTTTTTGCCATTAAATAAAAAACAAATAAAAAGTAAATAAATAAATAATGTTCAATAATAAGGAATGTAAACACTTGGAATATAAGTTGAATTCCTGGCATGCATCATCAATCATTAATGTTGATTAAGCATGCAAAACATTAACATCATTCATTATATTATCACAAGAATTGACCATTATCTTTTAAGTGGGAGCCACATTACCAAATTTAATTAGTAGCCTTAAGATAATATTTTTTTTTTTAAATGAAGATAATATAATATTTATTGCCATAAAGCAATTTTTCTTTGAATATATAATATTTAAGGTCCTTATTGGAATGTCACTACATATACATTCCTAAAAGAAAGGGGACCATATCTACAATGGCTAGATATAATACAAAGTTAATTAAATAAAAACTAAAGGCCGAAGAGTACTAAATATTATTGGCTCAAATATCTTATCAATTATAATTCTTTTTATGGTACTATACACTTATAACATATTTGTTATTATATATGTATTAATAATGAAATATGAATTAAAAAAATTTAATAAAAAAATTTATCCGAAATTTTACATCTTTTTCAATTATGTTCTTTTTATTTTTTTATCAATTCTATCCCAATTTAAAAATTTAATTGAATTTCTTTCCTAAAGTTAAATAAAAAATAATTATTATTATTATTATTATTATTATTATTATTATTATTATTATTTCATATTAATTTAGAAAAATAAAAATGAATTTGACCTTACAGCTTATTATATTTTAGTATCAATTTAATATTTGAATTTTGAAAAAAATTAATTGAATTTTCAACTTTATAAATTTAGTAAATTACTAATAATTTAATTATTTTAATCAAAATTTAAATATTAAATTAACAATATATTATAATAAGTTTAAAAATTAATTTGATATTTTAATTGAATCATAAATTAAGATAAAATTACAATTAAAATTTTAAATTAGAATAAAATTGATAAAAAAATAAAAATATAATTACAAAAGTATGTAAAATTCAAGATAAATTTATCTATTAAGTTAATTAAAAATAAATATTTATATTATAAAGTTCCAACTTAATACTTGAAATTTTTTTTTTTTTAAAATCATATTTTAAATATACGTTTTGAAATAAATAAGTAGAATTTGATAATAATTAATCTCAAAGATTATAGTTAAAGGTATATATGATCGAAATTTAAAAGTAAGTGTATATATATATAATAGAATTTTATTTAAAAATAAATAAATTTTATTTTCATTCATTTTTATAGAAAATTTGAACATGCCCTTATGATATTTTTGCTTGAAAATTGCCATATATCTTTTTCAACTGGCTAATATTTTGCATGAAACTTTTACTAGCTAGTAAATGATGATGAAGCTTCACCTTCCTTATAGTTTGAGAAGACAAAAAAACTTTCAAAAATATAATAAAATAAAAGTAGACTAGAGGATGTGATATATAATAAGTTAATAATACCTATAGGCATCTGATTAATTTCCTGATTTAGCAAAACCAACTATAAATTAATGACATGACTTTAATGTCAAGTTTGAACCATTGGATGTCGTTTAAGATGGTGATTATTAGACCAAAAAATTAATTAAACAAAGTATCTATCTTTGTTTTATTAAACATAAGATTGAGAGAGGAATGATACGAACATAAATGAATTAATTAATTACATTTGTATATTAAAAATAAACATTTTTGTTTTATATTATAATGCATGATTGCCTTTATGTATTAAAGGCACCAATTGATATCAAACTAATGCAATGTAATTAAGCAAACTTGATTTTAATAAACTTAATTTGAATTCATTCATGTGTTAAAAAAGTATTTGAATTAGAAAGATTACTATTTTACAGTTTTACTCTACTTTATGAGTATATAGAGGAGACAACGCATTGTTATTATTATTAGTTGTTGTTAGTGAAATGGGTTTATTATAGTTTAGCTTTTCTCATTTGGTTAATTAAGAGAAAAGTAAAATATAAATCTTATGTTAATTTTATTCCAAGAATTCATGTAGTTTCTAATTAAGTTTATTCCTATTATTGAATTATTACTTTGGTTTTACTCAATTAAGTTGCTACTATACTCAAGTTGACTAAAATTGTTATCATCAACAACCATAAGGTAAATCAACACCTTGTGTCTGTACTTCCATATTGCATGGAAATAACACCTTATTTTATTTATATGTTATTATTATTGTTATAACTTTGCATGAAAATTGGTTACTACGTCCATTCAGAAAAAATATATCTACTTCTTTTTTTACACAAATTAAAAAATTTTATTAATTTAATTAAAATAATAATTTTTATTTTATATTTTTCACAAATACTTTTTATTTATATTATTAAATAATTATCTTAAAAATAATTATTATTTAATGTTAATTTTATAAACTAATAAAATTTCATATTACCAATAAAATTTTATTTAATATTGAGTCTTATCACTTATAAAATTTTAGCCAGGAGAAAAATAATAGTCTAATAAATTGAATGTTTTACTAAAATTAATATGCATAATTTTCTAATCATATATTTATTTTTTTAATAAGTATATTTTATTTAGTCTAATAAAATTAATTAATTTTTTATTAATAAAAATGTGATTTGGTAAAAATATTAAATAAAAATATATTAATAAATTAATATATTAACTATTTTTTAAAAAATGAAAGTAGAGTATAATTCTGAACGAAGGAAAAAAAATAAATTTTTTTTAGATGAAGAGAGATTTTTTAAATAATAAATTCATAATAGATGCTAAAAAAAACACATGACTCCACGTGAAGGTTTTTTTTTTTAATAAATTAGAAGTGTATTGTATTAGATTTTTTTATATCTAATTAACTCCATTTCTCTACTGCACATGATTTTTGAAACCTAATGGGATATAATTTTTAATTATAATAGTATTACTTAATTAATAATTAAGAGACATTTTAATAAATACAAAATTATTTTAAAATCATTAATATTTGCTCTAAAGCTGTGTTTTAATTTGCAATTCACATCATCCACTTTTTTTTTTAAATCAATTATAATTAATGATATTTAATTTATCCAATTATTAATTTTTTTTAAAAATATAAATATAAATATTAATTAAATTAAATCTTAAGTATTAAAAAGTAATTTAATTTTTTTTTTGTCCGGCTTCTAACAAGAATTCAAGAAGATTAAGCAACCAAATAAAAGACTTGATCCTATTATTTAGAGTTTAGATTAGTTTTTTATTTATTTTTAAATGATTCAGAGAATAGAGTTTGATAGCTTTCATCAATTTGGACTAATTAATAACATGATTTATGTTTATTAAAAATAATTATAAGGATAATTTAAATTACGTCACTGTAACTAAATTTAAAAGGAAAATAAATAGTTTAAACTTAAAGAATACTTTAAATATTACTAAACTATTTCAATTTAAAATTTTCAAATATATTAATCGTTACTTTAACCTAAAAAACAAATTTGCCTCTTTGATGAATATAAATGGGCCTTGATTCATTTTTAACCTAAATATTAGCGGTTCTTGGGTTTAGTTCGGTTTGAGCCACAAAATGGGCCGGAACAGGCAGATCTAGTAGCGGTTGGAGCCATGGCCCACCATCATCAAAGCAGAATCACAAGTCGCTACCCTACTTGTGTAGTGTCTACCCATATCTAGTTACTTTCATAGCTTCATTTCTTATAACTTTAAATTAATTAAATATTAATTGATGTACTGACTTAATAATACTTTAATGCTAATTTTATTACCAATATTTTTTTTTCCTGTTTCCTTTTCTAAAAGAAAATTTTAATTAAACTTAAAAAAATTTAAATTAATTAATTTATTTATTTTTGAGTATTACAATATGACAAATCTGAATATATTATCTAAATACATTATAATTGAATTATACATATTTACATAAATTTATTGAATAATATACTAACATTCCACAATTAAAATATATCTATTGACTACATAATAAATTTTTATTTACTAATAATAAAAAATTATTAAAATACTATATTGGTTGGACCATAAGGCATTAAAGATCATTTTCATGTCATGAATACATCTTACCATGAGGCATCTAAGATCATTTTCATGTAATGAATACATTTTCTTTGGTGAAATTAAAAAAAAAAAAATTACAACTTGATTTTGATGATATACTAATAATTCTGTAAAAAACTATTCCCTCTGTTAGTAAATTGATAGTCAATTATTTTTTAATCTTCTCAAAATTTAGTCCATTTGCTATTTTTAAATGTTATTTTTATTAGGATATTCTTATTTTTTTTTTTCTTAGTTGTATTAATAAGTTGTGTAATTAATATATATATATATTAAATAAATTATATATAATTAATGTGTTAATATTAAGTGGGTGTTTGATAAAATTTTTTAATGTAATTATAAATTTTTTAATTTTTAATAAATATATCAAAATCGTTTAATTATATTTTTATAACGATAATTGTTAGATGTTAGGAAATCAAAACTGTTATTTACAAAAGATCATATTTAAAAAAATTTCAAAATAGTTTCTATTTATTTAAATAAAAAATTAAATTTTATTAAAAAATAATATTTAAATAAAATATAAATATTACTCATTTTATATCATAATAAATATTTTAATTATAAAATATATGATTATTATTATTTTTTATTTATTTTAATTTTTTTAATTTATTTATTATTTTATTCATTAATTGTTTCATTCTTCATCTATATCTTTTAATTAATTTTTATATTTTTTAATATATTTTTAATAAAAATATTATTTTCAAATTAAAATAAAATATAATTTAAATTAAAAAATAAAATAATTAAATTAAAATATATTAAAAAAAATTAAAATATTTATTATAGAGGAAAAGAGTACTATTTATATTTAATAATCATTAAATATATTAACAATAATAAAATAATAATTAATTATGAGTTAATAACTATTATTAATGAATTATGGGTATCAACTAAAATAAATAGGACATAGTATTTTAAAAAATGTACATAATATTAACTAATTTTCTTAGTAGATATTTGATGATGTATTTAACATTTAAAATTAAGATTTTTAGTATTTAAAATTAAAAATTTGAGCACTTAATTATTTTAATTTATATAATAAAATTTTTAATTAAATTAAAAATTACTCAAAATAATAAAATTTATAATAAATAATTATATTTTTAAATTTTAAAAATTATATCACTTATTTTAATTTATATATAAAAGTAAAATGAATTATTAATTTGGGACAAATTGAATATAAATTATTGAGAGAAACAATTTAAAATTAGGAAATTGTTTCATTTAATGTATATATATCAAGGATGATAATGTGTTTATTGTGTAATTTTAATATTTCAGACTAAAATTTATACTTCTTTCAATTTTTTAACTATTTACGCGCACAATAATATCCCTCCTCTGTTTCTTTTCTCTGATATATCAACATCGTCTCTCTCATCTCTGTAAAGACAAAACCGTGGATCTATCTCCTCACACCATCTCTCTCTCTGTCTCTTCCCTTCTCAACAAACACCTTTCTCTTTCTCTCTCTGTCTCTGCACAGACCTTACCAATTTTTGCAGCTTTTCCTTTCTTTTTAATTCATTGATTTGGGGGTTATCTCCTTGCTTGAGATCTACCCTTTTTCTTCTTTACCCTCTCTTTCGTAAATCCCAGATCTCTCTTATTTTTACCCTTCTTCAGTTTAGCTCTTTCATTTCACAAAGATGACTTCTTTTCGCCCAGATTCCACCTCCAGAATTTACCCGGAACCCGATTCTCTCTCTAGCGACCACTTCGACCGTCTTCCTGACTCCCTTCTCCTTCTTGTCTTTAACAAAATCGGAGATGTTAAGGCTCTTGGCCGTTGCTGTGTTGTGTCTCGCCGTTTCCATTCTCTTGTCCCGCAAGTGGATAACGTTGTTGTACGTGTCGACTGTGTCATTTCTGATGATGATAACTCCCCTTCTTCTTCCTTGGAGAAATCTCGTTCTTCTAGTTCGTCTTCTGGGTTCTCATCGCTTTTCCGTTTGGTGTTTGGTGGCATTGTTAAGCCATTTCAGGCTCTGGGTCAGCTTCTTGGACCTAGGAGAGAGATGTTAAATTCTTGCTCTTCGCGGAATGGGCTTTTTTCTTCTTCTTCGAGTTCTGCGCCTTCTTCTTCTGGCCTTTTCGTTGGGAACGAGGACGATGGGGAAATGGATCAGGGCGGTGTTACCCATCATTCTCCTACTCAGGTTCTCAAGAATTTTAACGAAATTAGGTTTTTGCGGATCGAGTTGCCCAGTGGGGAATTGGGGATTGATGATGGAGTACTTTTGAAATGGAGAGCTGATTTCGGATCTACCCTTGATAATTGTGTTATTCTAGGTGCTGCTTCCGTAATCACCAATGGCCATAGCAAGAGTTGCTCTGTTTTGCAAGAAAATGGAGCTTGTGGGAATGTTAATAACAACAACAACAATGGTGTCAGTGAAGATAATGGGAGCATTCCTGAGTCATTTTACTCCAATGGTGGCTTGAAATTGAGGGTGGTGTGGACTATTAGCTCCTTGATTGCTGCCTCCGCGAGGCATTATTTGCTTCAACCCATAATTGCAGAGCACAAGACTCTTGATAGCTTGGTACTGACTGATGCTGATGGGCAAGGAGTGTTGTGTATGAATCGGGAACAATTGGAGGAGTTGAGGGTGAAGCCTTTATCGGCTTCTTCTGCATCCAAGAGAACGCTTGTGCCTGCACTGAATATGCGGCTTTGGTATGCACCCCACTTGGAATTGCCTGATGGGACTGTGTTGAAAGGAGCAACTTTGGTTGCTATTAGACCTAGCGAGCAGTCTACTACCAAGAAGGAGGTCTGCGATGCGTCTTGGGTTTCCACAGCCTTTGAGGAGCCTTATGGCACTGCCGCAAAGATGCTTGTAAAGAGGAGGACTTACTGCTTGGAGATGAACTCATTCTGAAGATATCAATGGAGCTGAGGTAATTTTGCAAATCTGTAATCATACCTTCATGAAGTTAACAGGTCTGTATTTATTGTGTTTTCTGTGTAATTAGACTATGGTAGTGGAGATTAAAGGCATGAGGCATGCCATTATCATATACAATTTCTTAGTAATGTCTGTAATGTGTATGCTTTGTTTGTCAACAGTGCTGCTGGTTAATTGCTCTGTAATGTAATGTTTATTCAAATTGTAATGGGTGTTTAAGCACAATGACTATAGAAAATGGGAAATCTGTATATATCAAAGTTGGGAATATATTTGTTCCGCTAACAATATTATGAACAAGTATTGCCAAATGAATGTTGTTTTCTTCCACTTGCCCACTTGCTCTGAAGTTGCGGGACTGCACTTGCATCCATTGGATGTCTTTTTTGTGTAATTGTAACACAGATATATGGCATTTTCTATATTTGTTTATATTTATATTTTTTGTATGTGTTCAGTAATTTGCCGTGAATCACTTAAATAAGTAGTTTTAACTCATTTTAACAATTTTTATTGGCTTATCAGGGAAAGCACAAATGGTCTGGGGGAAGGTGAATGTGCAACGTCTTTTGGAGTGGAGAACCAGTTCCCAATTTTGCTTCAAACTTGGCCTGAAGTGGGTCCACTGCTCCATGGAGCTGAATCTTGTATTTGATTGCCACTATGGCACCCATCGTCGGTCGATAATGCACTGCAAAACCGCAATTATTCGACTTTTTTTTTTTTGTTTTTTGTGCTTAAACTGATCATGGAAATGCATCTGCTGCATGTTTTTATTGAGGCATATGCGTGTAAGGGTGCACACATGCAACTAGATATATGTTGTAAGAGCTTTGAGTTTGTAGTCATTTACTTGAATCTATAATCCCTGTATGTGAAAATTGTAGGTATGAATATGTTGTACTTATATTACACTTTTGACGTTTGGATTAACCCTGAAACTCTCTCTCTCTCTCTTTCTGTGCTATAGTTAATGCTAGTTGGCTTTTGTAGCTCTTTCGTTTATAAAGGCTTGATTAATTGGCTTGTAGCTGAGGAGTGCTGTGTTAACAACTTGCATGTTGTTCTGGATGACGAAAATAGTGGATAAGTTACTAGACTTAAAGGCAGATATGGTGGGTTTTTAGGTGGAGTTGGGTAAGTAATAGGTGTTTGGTCTTACGTTAGTGGGGGTAAGCAGGGAGTCGGTGAATGATGCTATTGATTTGGGCATGGTGATGTTAAATATCCCATTCAAGATCGGTTGTTATTGTTGATGGTACTGTGAACATTATGAAGTTTGAAGATGGCAAAATCTGCTTCGTTTCATGTTAATACATAATAAACTCTTAATTAGACACATTTCTCCCTGTTACAATAGCAAATTTCCTCGAGCATATAACCAGCCAGCTAAAATTTGGAGCTTGGAAGATGCAACTGTTGGTTCTTCGGGTTATTTGTTAAAATTTTCTTCTTCATCATGCATAACTATGATGAGTACTATTTAATGAATGACCAAAATACTTTTGATTTATTTTGCATCCAAGTGGCTGCAAATTTATTAAATCAGCAGACTAGCCTACAAAACAAGGTGCTTTTTGTTTTTTTCCTCTATAGCATTATTTCAATGGAAAGAAAAAAAATAGTACGGTATTGTTACTTCACATAATTGAGTTGAACAATTTGCATTTTAATATATGAAGCTGTTATGCAATGAATAACTAAAGGGCCACCACACTTCAGCCTTTGTTATTATTTTTGAGAATTGCATCCCTAATTGTCCTATGGTTTCGTAGCTTTCACTCTTTCAGGGCCCCCCAAGCAAATTTTTTTTTTTTTAACTGGAGATATTATAAATAAATTCAAATATTTGTTATAAATTTTGAGTATAAAATACAAATTCACAAGTACAAACTCATATATTTAATAATTTAATATAGGTAGAAATAATTTTTGTCATACTATGACCTCACTCTTATCCATCCAGACTAAGATCATTGGCGGGCCCAAGCAATTGAAAAACTACATCCTTATTTGCTTAATTTACTATCTGCCCCCTTCCCATTCTGAAATAATCAATCTTCTTCTTTAGTAAAGAAGGAAGAAATTGCCTCCATACAGTTCAGGAAACTACAAGATTTGGTTTAAGCCCTTGTGAAACTACTAAAATTACAACTCAAAATTCTAATATAACTTGAAAGAAAATATTTTTATATTTAGTGTGTGAGAAATAATTATCAGCTTAGTAGATAAATATTTTCTTTATAAAATATAATTTTTATTTTAATATTATTTTTTATTTGGTAAGAATTCTTATTGAGTTAGCTGTGGTAACGAGTAACATTATAAATTTAAATATTATTTAAAAAAAAAATTTAACTTGCTAAATAGTTAAGTTGATATTTTTATTCATTAATTTAACACACAATGTATGAAAAGAATTTTTGTGATAAATGAAAATATTATGTGAGAATTTAAAATTTTATTCATTTATAAATTATAAAATAATGATATGATGATTTAATGGATTATATTATATGTGCGTAAGGTTAAATATATTAAATTTATTTATATTATTATTATTTTTTTTATTACTATGTTTATAATTCTGATTTTCCTAACACAATGTTTTTCATCTTCACATGGAATTTCTTCTTTTTCTTTTTTCATTTATTCTAATATTGTTATTTAGTTTTTGCATTTTGTCTTCCCAATTAATTAGTTGGTTCTTCCTCTACCTTTATCTGTTGATCACATGATAGATCTAAGCTTGATACAATCCACGTGAAGAAAACCTGGACTCAGTTATACCTCACCCATTTGACTTTGGGCTATGATTATTATTTATCTATTTTTAATTATTCTTTGCTTTGTTTTATATATAATTAATACTAATAATTAAAATTATAAAAGTAAATATGATTGAAAAGTAATCAGTTTTGTCACAGTTGGCTTAGCCCTTAGGTGGAGAATTATATGAGGAACAGAGATTGTAAAATAAAGTCCCACATGTTTATTTATTAGCCGGCAATAGTTGTGATTGTGAGAAGAAGAAGATTAATTTTAATTAAATTAATACTACACTAAGCAAAAGTATTATGATTGTTTCTCACGCACTCTTCTATTCCATGTTCCTTATTGAAACATTTCAAGTGATGTTCTTCTTACTTTTCACCCACAAAATTTAAGGTGGATATGAATTATTATATGAGTTTTGATTGGTCTCTCACTTTTAATTCTTTTTTTTTTTAATTATTATTATTATTATTTTATGTAATGACTAATAAGTATTTTTTTTTTCTTTCTTTGTTTCTTTTTTCTGGGTGAAATTATTTTTTATTTTACATTATAAAAGTATGTATTTTTCTTTGCTATAAAATCTTATATAAATTTGAATGCTAGATAAAGAAAAATACAACTAAAAGGAAACTAGCTATGACTCCAATCTTCAACTCTTAATGTTACAAAATTGAAGGGAGTGGGTGATTTCTGGAAAATGAATATGATTGTTGATTCTTACTATTTACAAATTTTACTGTTAATTTTTTTTTTTAATAATAACTATTGTAAATAAATTTTATATTGAATAAATAGAAAATATTTAAAGAATTTATAAATGAATAGTTGTTAAAGTTAGCATAAACAATTGATTTTAAATATGGGATTAGGGAGTGGTTAACAAGTGATTACTGATTTTCCTTATTTTGAGAAATGAAAGGGTGGACCATTTTATGCCTGCCTTTATAGATAGATGACCTATTTATTATAGCAAATAGGTATGAAAATTGAAACTAATTTCTATATCATACATTTTTTTTTTTTTTTGGATAATTTAGGTATTGTTGGAGGATACCTTCTGCAAATGCAACTGCAAGTTCTTTTCTCACCCAAAAATTAACATCTACCAGCTTTGTAAATTGCTTTGTAATAAAGGGATAACTAAATTTTAATGGTAGCATGCACCAACTCTCACTTTTATATGATGAAGTGTCTCTTTCAAACATGCCTGCCTTTTCAGCTTTTTTTTTTTTAACTGTTTTTTTATATTGAAAATTTTTCTAAATAGAATTTATTTATATTAATATAAAAATTTAAATTATCAATTATAATATTTAATGAATAAAATAAAATTATGAAAATATATATTTTAATGGTACACCCATATTTCGTGCAATTAATATGACTAATATTAAAATATTACTATGTAACAATAAATATAACATAAAAATAATTATAAAATATGAAACCTATACTTTTTTTAAAAAAAAAATAATACTTAGAACTTAAAATAAAAGATAATAATGAAAAAAAAATCATAATAAGAACAATGAAAATTGAAATGAACTAGTATTCTAATTTACGTAAATAATAAATTATTCATAATTAATATATATACTCTAATTAATTTGTCAATTTTAATTAAATAAAATAGTTAATAAATACAATGTATTTTTTTTTATTTGTCACAATTTAATTATATCATTTTCTAATTCAAACTTTATTTTATTTTAGTTTTATAATAATACTCTCATTAAAAATATTGAAAATAGAGATAATAATTTAAAAATATAAAATTTGTGATAATTAGAAAAGTGGATGGAAATTAAAGTAATAAATGAATTATAAATATTAAAATAGATAAAAAAATTTTAATAATTATATATTTGATAATTAGCACGTTATTGTAGCACTTTAATTTTTTTTGTCCTCTTAATTAATTTATCAATAATTAACTCTTTTTAATATATTTTAATTCTAAAAATTAGAAAATTCTATAAAAATAGATAATTACAATATATTCATAAAAAGAGAGTGAAATTTTCTTTCTGAGTCAGTTTTAATTATATAATAGATAGATAATAGAATTTAGAAGTACAAAAACACATAGTAGTAATAATAATAACAATAATTTCCCATGCGTAAAAATGCTTTTAGAAGTTGTGGGATAATTTTTTTTTTATTGAAAGTGAAAATGTGTGAGTAGTATATATATGAAAATTAATTTAAATGGAATTTTAGATTTCATAAGTTATATATAAAGCAAATACTTTTTTTTTTAACCGTAGGAAAAGGTTTAAAATTCATGAGACATTAACTAATTTAATGATATTATTACTTTTATAAATTGTTAGTATGCATAAAAATTTTACCATATAATATTCTTATAAATATTAATATAAATAAATTCTATTACTAAATTACTAATTTAATGAATTTTATAATTATTTCTTCACATTAGGAGGTCTAAAGTGTTCTGGATGCTTCTTTAAATTTAAAAAATAAAATAAAAAAAAAAATGAAAGAAAGAAAAACATATTTACCTTTGGAAAAGACAATTTACATGCAACTTTTGTAGGGACTAAAACACAAGCCCGCTTAGAATGGGCTTGAAATTGCAAGTGGCCCAAGGCTTTTCTAGCTTACCCATTGCCTCAATTTTAAGACTAGGCTGGTTGAATGTTCTGTTTCTTATGCATTATGATAATTGGCTACATTATTATCTTCTGTATGTTTTTTATATAGGGAAAAAAAATAAGAAAAAATTTATTTTTATTGTTATAAAAATATTTTTTTAAAAATATGACATATATTAAAAATATATTAAATATATCTAACATATACTAATATATATATAAAAAAAATAGTATATTTATAAGGCCTTATTGTTGGGCTATGTTGACCTCTTCAATTGCTGTTTCTTGGTTTAATTAAGGAAACTTTTCGTGTTATTTATATATTTTTATAATTTATAACATGTATAAATGTGCAAAGAGGTGGGGAATACGTTAATAAATAAAAACGCTTTTATTAATTTTTCATATTATTATACATCTATTATTATTATTACATAAGAAATTCTTATTGAAGTAGGATTTATATTATTATTATTATTGCATAAAAAATCTTATTATAGTAGAATTTAAATTCATTGCATAATTTCCTATAAAAAATTCATCCATTAAATTTTTTTACATTATCTATCAAATTTTAAAAATTTATTAGATTTTTCTCATATATTTTTATTTAAATTTAAGCTTAACATATCTTTTCATAATTTAGTTTAATTATGTATCATGATAATGAAAGGCACGATTTCAATTTTTTTTTTCTTTTAATTATTTTTTTTATATATTATATTATATTATATTATTAAAAAATATATATATATAATTGTTCAAGAATTAAAATTATGATATTTGATTTTTTTTGTTTCAATTTTAGACTCATGCTTTATTATTTTTTTTTTTTTAATTTTTTGTTGATCATTACTTAAAAATAGCATCGTGATCTATATACAACTATGGTTGATATATTATTTTTTTATTATTTATTTAAATTTTACATCTATTTTTTAATTCAATAAAATTAATTATAAATATCTTATAAAGACAATATATTAATTTATTATCTTTTGATATATTTTATCTTACAAAATTAAATTTATGTTCTATATAATTTTTTATTGGAATATTCGTTATCATGAAAGGTTTTAATATTTTATTTAAATTTCAATTATTTTATCTATTTTTAATTTAATTTTTTTTATATTTTAATTTTTAATTGTGAAATTAAAGTCTAATTAATTGCAATTGAGATTGAAAATAATTGTACAATTAAAAGTTAATTAAATGCAATTGAAATTTCATATTTTTATTATTGTTATTATTATACTAATATTAATTAAATAAAAATAAGAATTTATTTTGGATAAATTTCCTGATATATTCTTCAAGATATGCATAAAAATCTTTAAAAAATCATAAAATTTATTATTCTAATATTTTTTTTATTTTATTTGGATCACTAAGACGAAAACTATATGCTAATTTAAACATCATTTATTATGATCAATATTTTGTGTCAAAGTTGAGTGAAAGAAAGAAGAAGGAGAGTGACTTCTCCTTAATATAGTTTCGTAATGAAAAAAAAAAAATTTCAAATTTAAAGGGTCATATAAATATAGAATTGATTGATAAGATAATTTTTATATATTTTTTAATTAATATATTTTTAAAAACTCTCTCTCTCTCTCTCTCTATATATATTAATAATAGATATAATTAATTTTAAAATTTGATATTTGAAATATTAAGTTTAGTACTAAAATTTTCTTGACTATATATATATTAATTAAGCGTCCTTACATAATAATAATGAAGAGAAGTAAACATAAAAAATTAAATATTTTTTATGTTATTTTTTTTTTATCTATATATTAGTAAATAAAATATCTATATATTGAAAAATAAAATACTACATCTAATGCACGTATTTCAAAAATTAATATATACATAATATTTTATATACATATTCCAAATATTAGACACAATTCTAATATATACATTCACTCTTTAAATTATGATGTATGAAAATATGTCTATGTAATTAAAAACTGCATGTGAAAATTTATGGGTGATTTAAGAAAATTGATTAATGAGTCAATGTGTTCTACCAAACTTTTTGTAATTTGGTTTTCAGTTTTTATTCCAATTGGGGACCATGTATACTACCAGCCATGCATGATGTCCCAACTCTTCTTAAAGTAATATTTATCATAGTTAAATTTGGAAACTCAAATTTTGAAAATATTCTATTTATATTTTATTTTATTTTGATAATTTTCATGTTTAAAAAATATATAAAATTGTATCAAAATAAAAATGTTTTACAAAAATTCAATTGATTTAATAAAATACACTATTAAAAATTCAAACATACCCTTATTTAAATTAAATATTATATTAATAAAATGAAAAAATAATTATATTTTTTAATTATTATAAATAATATAATTTAAATAAATTTTATTATTCTAAATACATAAATTAGCCAATAACTCTACATCACATACCAAATAATTCTCATACTACATCAAATTCCTCATCATCAGAATTTAAAAATTTAACAATTCAATGCTTTTCCTTATATTTTATTTCCATTGAGCAATTATAACAGTCAATACTCATACTATTCATATTATATCATTATACACAAATATATAAGGATACTTAATAATCATAAACATTATATTTCATTTATTATTAAAAATAATACTTATACACATTAAGTCATTCGTATTCATAAATTGATTTGAATTTTATTATTCTCTAATAAAATTCAATTCAATTGAATTATTACATATGATTTTTTTTTTCAAATGTCGCCATTCAAATATTATCTTATTACAAAAATATAAATGAAGAGATCAATTGAACTTATTCAGAAGGATTTATTGATTTTGTTTTTATTCCTACCCAAAAACCTGCTTGCACTATTGGTCATTTTTATATAATCATTCAAAAGCAGCAGAAGCAGGAAGAGGAGGGTTAATAAGAAAAAGATCAAGAAGACTATCGATTGTGGTGTACTTAAATTCAGGATAAAGAACTGAAGCCTCTAAATCATCTTCACCCAGTTCATACCCCATCGTATCTCCCTTTGCAAACAAGCTGTGAAGTATAGCTACTGGAATATTTTGTGGATGTGGGAGCCCTGCATTTTTTTTATTTATTAATAATTACTATATAAATGCATAAAAATAAAAATAAAAACAAAAATAAATTAAAAATCTTACTCTTAGTTTGCTCCACCAGCTCTTCCTCCGGAATATGAATTTTATTAAAAGTCTGACCAGTTTTTTTCTCCCAAAGAGAAATCAATTCAAGCTGAGATATGATGTTCTTCTTCGGCCTATATATTACTACTCGATTTAGCGTTCTTGGGTCGTCTGCTACTTTTATCGTGTACACAGCTATATCTTCTTCATAGTTTAGCACGGCTGATCATCAACAGCACGGTAGCAGAGTCAGAAAATCTATTCAGTGAGGTTACTATCACACTTAAATTTTTTAGTATGAATAAATTTTATGAATTATAAATTCACACTAATTTTATTATGAATAATAATTTATTTAGAATTTCATATCATTAATTCTATAAATTTAGTATTCTACGAAAATTGAAAGAATTTACATAAATTAGTAATATTTTTTAAATTTAAAATGAATTCATATTTAATATATAAGACTGAATATGGGAATTCATTTTTATAGTAAATTTTTTGAAAAAAAAAAAAATTAAAATAAAAAAAGGTTATATAAGAGTGAGGAGATAAATTACCTTTAGCTTTACCGTTACCATACACAGAAATATCAGCTCCATGTTCATGTGGACGAAGCAAGTAATTGACAAAGTAAGAACCAAAGCAATTTGCAGATACAAAAGTAAAAGGAATCCCAGCTTCTTCAATAGCTCTTCTAATCTTTCTCTTATTCTCAAGACAAGCTTCAAATGGCGGCAATGGTTTCACTCTATCCTCTTCAACCCCGAAATCCGACGGAAAGAACCTCTGCCACATCCATATATATATACCAAAAAAGCATATTAAAAAAAAAATGCACAAATTCAATTAACTTACTTAGTAACAAGAGATAATTTGGAGAGATTGTAGGTTATTTTATAATTTTATTTATTTATTAAATCACTTATAACCACTAAAATTTAAGTTAATATGATTAGGTTTTCTATTTATTTATATTTTTGTGTTTATTTTCATAATTCACCTGATTTAAATTTTTTTTTCTCTGACAAACCTCAAACTTACAATCTTATTTTCTTGGTCATCTACAATATTACCAAGTTAAAATTCATTAATAAGTAGAAAATTGTATTGTTGAGTTTAATGATGAGTGATTAGAAAAAATTATATATATACTAGGTTGATTTTCATTTCAACTTTGAGCAAACCAGTATTCTGAAATAAAATCTCTACATTTAGAGTAAAATAGTCTATTTTGAAAAGTTTGAGTATGATTATAAATTTTCAAAAATATTTGAGTTTTTTTTAGTCATTAATTAAGTTATTATAAATTCTACAAATTATTCAGTGTCTACTTTCTATAAATTTTGATGGGTCCCATATATTGTGGGTGTATAGTCCACTATTTCTTAGTTTACAACAAATTATTGAGGCACCCAATACTTTCATCCCTACAAATTCATATTTTCATATTCTATATAAATGCAAGTTTATTCATAATTTTATTTTTTTAATTTTGTGAAATTGATTAAATTTGTATAAAATTCAATCAAAATAAAATTTACAAATGAATTCTAAATTTAATAAGATTACAAATTATTTAAATTAATAAATTTTAAATATAAACTAGTATAATTATTATAAAATGAATAATTCATTTACAATAAAAATTTTACACATAAAATTAATGTTATATTAATTTATTCTAAATATTATGTTAGAATATGTAATCGTGTATGATAATGATATTAGAAGGTTAAGATTTAAATATTATAAATAAAGAAAATATATTTTAAACTTATAAACATGGTCTTGTAGCAAGAGTTAAAATTATAATATATAATCATGTATTCTAATAATATTAGAAGTTTAAAATTTAATTCTTAATTAAGAAAATATTCATTTTACACTTAAAAATATACGTGTAATTGATCTTGAAATAAAAAGCGTTGAAACGTGACAATATAAAATATCACATATCAGTGATTTAAAAATATATTATTTAAAAATTAACTTTTTATTATATATATATATATATATATATATATATATATATATATATATATATATATATATATATATATAATGCAGTAACTAAACTCACCAACCCTAATCCTATCAAGCCATGCAACCCAAAACAAAAAGGCAAATAAACTGAATTTATGAAAAAAAATTTACAGCAACAACATAGTTCGATACTGATCGTAATTTGGGGCTTCATCAAATTCTTATCTCTGGTACTAATCCATGTCTTCAAATCTTGCATTCAAACAGATGAAAACTAAATATTATTGATTTTAAAAAAAATTATTGCATTTGGATGGAATTACCCTAACATTGACAAAAAAAAAAAAAAAAACCCTAATTTTATAATGATAAACTCTCTAATTTATTATGTACTTACCCTAAAATTAACCCAAAGACAATCTTCCCCTCACCGAACAGAAAAATTAATCAACGAAATTAAGTAGACGAAGAGGCAAAAGAGATGGAGATGAAGACGAAGGGTGATGAAGATGAAGACGAAAGCGATATATTTGTTTTAATTGTGGAGGTCATTTTTACCGAAATCAATCAGAACGAAAGCAACTAAAAGTCAAAACCATTTAACTGACGTGGCATCTCTGGGAAAAGAGTTGCTAACGTGTCCAAATGATATGGCGATGTTATAATGAGTCAGTAGTCTGAATGGATTCAAGCCGGCCATGTATGTATTTTCTGCCGGATTGATGCCAGAAAATCGTATTAGAATTTTTTAAATAGACTAGTGATAATAATAATGAAAAAATTACTTATATGACCACAATAAAATTTGGCCTATAATTTAATGACAATGTGTAAAAATTACCCTATACTTTCTCATACAAAGTGAAATTCATTTACTAGTTAATTAAGCATGCTTTACTATTTTTACTTGTTAATAAAAGGAAATTTGTTTAGAAAGTTAATATGAAAGGTGAAAAATAAAATGCTATAGTATAAGATTAGTGCTATATATAAGAACAGGTTGTATGAATAAAATATAATAAATGCGTAATTAGAATGATTCAATGTTGAATCTTAAATCATTTCAATTAATTCAATGTTGAATCTTAAATCATTTCAATTAAGTCATATGTTAATGTAAAAAATTTGTTTTGCATGTACACTATCAATTTTATTCAATTAAAAAACTAATTAGGATCTATTGAGCTTAAATTGAAAATTTTGAATTGATTATTGGTTGTTTTGAATTAGTAAGTTCAAATTATAATTAATGTGTAAAAAAAAATTAATAATAAAAAATGTAATTAAATAAGAAATTTAATTAATAAATTAATTTATAAACGTGTTTGATTTGTTTTCAACTAAATGCAATTTCTAGTTAATAGGGTTTTTTCTAACTGCCCTGGGCTACTCATCAGCTAAGACAAGAGGTGAGAATATGTGAAGGAATGGATTTGTTTTTGTTAAGGCAATTGTTTACGAAACTTGTCTAATAAAAACTCAACTATGGTGATGATGAAAATTATTATTGATTGTTCATTTGTGTAAGTATATACGGCTAACACATGAAAGGAGCAAATGAAATTTTTTCATATACTTGCTTCTCTTATGGCTTATTTAATAAGCTAGATTTTGAGAAAGAAATAAGTTTTATTCTTTTTTTATTTATTTTTTATATTTAAAAAATAAATAAAGTGATAATGATTTCTATTCTTTTTTTTTTTTTTAATGTTCTATTACTATTATTTAGATGATGGTATTTAGAGAAGAAAAATAGATAATGATTTGAAAATTATTAAGTCTTATCATCAATTAATTTCTTCTTTTCTAACTTAATATTGTACATGAATTAAAGATTGAATAAATATAATTTAATTTTTCTATCTTTAATTATTTATGAAACGCTTGGTGATTTAAAGAAAATAAAAACTAATAATAAAAAACTATTTATTGTTTTCAATTTTTTACATGTTGTGTTAGAATGAAAATGAAAGAAATTAAAAGAAATTTAAGTTGCCTTTGCTAAATTAAAAATTTTAATTTTAATTATGAAATTCATCTTTAATTAATTATTTACTAGATACTAATTATTATGTTGGTAGAGTAAATAATTGAATTAATTTGAATTATAAATATAAAATTCTCCTTTAATTAATTATTCACTAAACACTAATCATTAGTATTGGAAGAGTGAATGAATAAACACCAAATATGTGTAGTCTGTAAAATAAACCTTAAACTGCTTCAAGGAGTTTGAGAAAGCTAGATAGAATTGGGCTTGAGGAAGAGAGATGACCAAAAGCTACTTGAAAATCATAGACTAGTTTGATCATATAGAACTATGTGGACGGACTAAAGACATCTCACTGGGGATGCTAAATTCGAAAGCTGAACTAGCTTGTACTACACTACAAAAGGTAAATGATTTACCTGTTGTTATTTTCAGTCATTGCATAGTGATTTTAGCATAAATTTGGTTAATCCTTGAGGAAATTTTTTGTGATTCGTTATTTTCAGTTCCGCAACATTTCTGCTGTGCTTAAGGATTGCTCAATAAGTTTTTCCTTCACATATATGTTAATGAATGTAAACCCTATTAATCGACATTTCTTATATATATGATTTCCTTATGTTTCTTCTTGAATAACCCCAGACATTAATGTATTTCATGATTAACTGAGTTAAAGAGTCATCCTTCTTTATATTATTGTTTTCATGTGCTAGTTTAGCAAGTGAGCGAGTTGATAAAGAAGAGAAGCTCTTTGATTCTTTTCTCTTCCAAGAAGCTTCTTGATGTATAAATTCGATTATCTTTTTGTATTGTATATGATATTTTGGATGGTATTCTTAGTAGCTCTATAGTATGGAATATTATAGATATAGAACTGTATTAAGATATTATTGGATTTTTCCTTATTTATTAGGGATGATGGCTTATAGCTTGATCTCATAGTGAACAAGTGGTAATGAATTGATTGAATGATATTGATGATCTTTTATACAAATGGCATGAATGAATTAGATATTATATGTAATTGATTCAGGAAGATATAAGCATGATAATGGGTTCTACGAGTTTTCGGTGGTCTTATACCAACTCATATTCTAGGATCGTCACATCAATATAGTTAGAGTATGATAGTCTCATTCATGTCAAATTGGTAAAAGCCCACAACAAGGACTGCTAGCTATTATTAGGAGGAAGAAAAGTATTGTGTTTCTCTCTCTTTATGATAAAGTAGAAAAGAAAAACTGAAGGGATGGAAAGAGAAATCACTCACAAGAGCTGGAAAGGGAATCCTATTGAAATCTATTGCACAAGCTATATCTACATATGTGATGAGTTGCTTTAAAATTCTGTAATACCCTAGAAAATTATAATTATCATGCATGAATTAATTTTCAGTATGTGGTCCATTAGTCTTGAAATGGTGGGAAATAATTTTAGAGACACAGTTAGAAAGTGAACTTGATACTTTTCCGGAAAGCGGCGGTGTCGGAAACACTGCCGAAAAATAAGCTGTCCGGTCAACAAAAGAATTTCTGAAATTGACTTGGGGGTAAAAGATGACCATAATTTATGTGTAATTTTGGTAAAAAGAAATAAGTGAAAATCATTTAGGAACACTGAAAAAGTAACTAATGGCAAAATGGTAATTTTAAGAAAGTTTAAGGTGAATAGTAGAAAGTGGTCGGTCGGGGTTACAGAATGACTCCAGAACTATTTTTATAAATTAGTATAAATTAAAATAAGCCTATTGACTCCCTACTCTGATATTTAATTCCAGACAGAATTGACAGAATAAATTACAGAAGATTTTGGACCAAAGTGTAATGGACGGAAGTTCGGGGAGTTAGTTGTAATTTGCCAAATTAGATTTTCCTTATATTTTTGCCTTATCCATTATTTGTTCATCTTTTCCCTTTTCTTCTCCATTGAGCCGAACCTATTTTCTTTCTTTTCTTCTTCAATTTCTTCTTTATTTAAGCAAATTCCTTAAGATTAATCAATAGAAAAGTTGAAAGCAAGCTTTAATCATTCATTTTCCATCATTAGATTGCTTGGAGGAGTAGAGAATTTCAAGAAATCAAGGAAGGGAGGTTTCGGCCATTTAGTGAACTTGAGGTAAGAATGTGTTTTGTTGAGTTTGATTGATTAATTAGATGTTATTTAGGTTGAATTAGATGGGTTTAGTGTTAATTTTCACCAATTTATCCAATTTTGTAGAAATCCCTAATTTGGATGGTTATTTTGAAGTTGTAAGATGTGACTTGATGAATTAGTGTTAAGTTTTATTAATTGATGTTAGAATTAGTTAATTGGATGTGAATGGATAACTAATTGATGGATTAATTGATGTAGAATTGGATATTTGACAAAGGTGACTTTCAAAGTAACCTATTTTGGCTATTTGGTGAAACTGGTGAATTTGGCTTGTGCAAAGGTGATTTGGAAGCTTAGGTGAGTTTACATTGCATCAAATTATATGCCTATATCATTGAATTGTTGAATTGAAACCTATGGAAAAACCACCTTAGTGGCCGAACCCTATTTTACTATTCATTGCCTTGGATTTACTTGATTTTTGATTGATTTTCCCTTGCCATTTGATCCCATTTTGATGTTGTTTAAATGTGTTTCTTGATACCTATACTTTGTTTGCCATTGTGACTTTGTGTTGGTTGAATTGGGCAAGCCAAATTTGCACCTAAACCTAACCTATTGGCTTGCCATTGTATGCCCATCACATGTTCGATGAAATGCCTAGTTCATTTGCCATTGGCCTATTAGTTTGTATGCCATAGGCCTACCAATTGAATGCCATTGTTGCCAGCGACGTTGGCACGCCAATTGGCCTACCGTTTTTCACCACCGAACCAACTTTTGTTCAATACCTTTGTTGTTTACCATAATCTTTATCCTTGCTTATATATTGTATTCTGCTATGCCATTGATTCATATATTACTTGATTTGAAAGATATTGATCATATTGATATTGATGATACCATTATTGCATAATGGTATCTATTGATCTATTGACCTAAATGTGGTTTGACAGAGCTGCCTCACCGACAGGGTAGTGGGTACATACTGTTGGCAATGTGCACATTGATATTGATGCCGTAGCTGGGAAGGGTTATTGGTCCCGGCCATAGGATCTGATCAGTCTTATACTTATGTGATATGTGATCGATTGTGTGATTACACATAGTCTACGTGTTTCATGGCCCTCTATCTGTCTTACCATATGATTCCTTGATTGGACATGACCATTGTTATTCCTATTGACATCTGATATTGATTATGTAACCTAACCGTTTGATACTGTATTATTATTCCTTAACATGTGTATACCATTGTTATAGCCTATATTTCATTGATGATGCATGTAAATTCACTGAGTATCATCTATACTCACCCGTTTCATTGTTTACCATTTTAGGAGAGGAGTAGGTTGCAGAATCCAATATTCGGTGGATTTCAGCTACAGACTGTTTATGTATATTTTTGATATATATATTTTGTATTATTTTTGGTGTTCATTATCTAGCTGCTCCATGGGTATGTATAGGTTAGCTAGGAGATGAACATGTATATGGTGATGATATTATTGTGTTGATGATGTTATTATGAGTTATGATGATATTGTGATGTGATATTGTGATAATTACAGAAACTTACATAATGAATTACAAAATAGCATAATGGATGGTAATTAACTAAAATGAATATTATATTGTGGTTTATAGATGATGCATTTGATACTAGGTTCTATGGGTGTTGGTCGCCATTGGCATTTTCCGTGCTCTAGGACCGTCGCGGTCTGGAAAATTGGGTCATGACAAATTCCTATAGACATGGGACAAAAGATGCAATCATTGATAGCCAATTTATAGTGGGGACAATGAGGAGAAAAAGGAAAATTCATTGGTTAACTTATCACAGGTTATGCAAGTCAAATAAGGAAGGTGCTAAGGTTTTCAAAATCCTGAGATATTTAATCAAGCGATGCTTGCCAAACAATATTGGAGATTAATAAAAGATAAAGATTCACTTTTGGCCAAGATTCTGAAAGTTAGATATTTTCCAAGAAGCTCATTTATGGATGCTAAGTTGTGTTTCTTACCAAGCTATGTTTGGGAAAGTATTTAGTCAGCAAGATGGATTATTAATAAGGGTACAAGATGGCTAATAGGTGATGGTAAATCAATTAAAATTTAGAAGGACAAGTGGTTGCTAAAACAAAATGGATTTAGTGTTGTCTCTAGTTTCTCAATTACATAAGAATGTTGTAGTTAATGATTATCTCCCAAATTGTTTTTGCTGGAATAATGAACTAATATCTAACATTTTTCTTCCTTTTGAAATAGATCAAATCTTGTCTCTCCCTCTTAGCTCTTGAAGACATGTTGATGAAATAGTTTGGTATTTCAACAAAGAAGCGCAAATTCTTTGTCAAATTAACCTATTATGAACACGTGATTTTAACACCCGGAATTGAATCAGACTCATGCCAAGTAGAGTGGCCTGCCACATAGATGATAGAGTCTTTAGAACTGAACCATACTCATGTTGATCAAAACAGCATTCAGAAACATACTCAGAAGCTCCAAATAGATAGAGAAGCCCTAATCAGACTTGGAAGCCCTAAGCAAGCCCAAAACCCAAAACCCTTTAAAGCAGACCCATAAAGTCTGAAATAGACCTGGAACAATTTGAAATAGATCCAAAAGGCCCAAAATACTCAAAAAACAGACCTGAAACAAACTTGAAAGTCCTGAAAAGACCCAGAACAGAGCTGCCACCAACTAGGCAAGAAATTACCACCAACTAGGCATGGTGGTGCAGCCCAAGAGGGCTGGCGCCGTCGCCCATCCTTCTTGGCGGTACCACCTCCCTTTTCTGGCTATTTTTGGCTCTAAAATTTCAATTTTTCCCCTTCAAACCTCCATAAATAGGGGCCCTCTCCCACCAAATTCAACACCAATTCTCTCATTGAGAACTTAAAAGATTTTGAGAGCTTATTTTACTAGAACTCTCTTAATTTCTCTCTTTAAATTCTCTCATTGAGAATTTAGAGAAAATTAAGATATTGGACTTAGACTAGGCTTTTTTTTTAGCAAAAAGTTCAAATATTTTCAACTCAAGTCGTAGGATTTGTGATCGACCTAAGCTCGCGTCTGGGGTTTTCTTTCTCATTGATTGAAAATTGTCGCCGTCGACCGATTTAAGCTCATATTCGGGGTTTTCTTTCTCATTGATTGAAATCCACCGCCGACCAAAGCACACCCTAGGTTTTCTTTCTCATTGATAGAAAACCACTGTGAACATGTAATTTTGCACCTAAGCAGACTCAGGCCTATGTCAGACTGAAGGACAATCGATCAGAAGTCAAAACCATTTTTGATATAGTTAAATCGGACCGTGCTAAATTGATCGGCATCATTCGAAGGTCAAACCACTTCGAATCAGTCGAATTGGACCAAAAGAGGATCAGAACGAGTTTGGTGGCAGCCAGCCAGGCCATTGGTGGAGCCACCACCATGGCTTTGCAGTAGCCATCAACACCTAGCAATATTGTCACTAAGGCTAGCTGTTGCCGCCAGTGGCCTAGCCTCCTGCTGCTAATTCCTTTGCTTCTTGTCACCAATGCACAACTCTTTTGCCGTCAAAGTAGTATGTGTATCCCACATTAAGATTTCGTCCAACCTGGCCCTAGCCTTTTTCCTATAAATTCAAACTTCTATCAGCCATCAAAAAATACACCAGAACAATTAAATAGAGTTTTCCTTAGTTGGCTCTCCCTTCTCTCCCTTTATTCAGCTTTCTTTATCATAAGCGGTCTAATTCTCTTTGATTTCAAACTGATTTTTTCAACTCTCCTTAAGTTAGAGGAATAGAAGACCTATATTTGATCTCTCTTTGAGTCAATCTAGCATCACCTCTGAATAAATTTGATTAATTAATTCAACTTGATAATTAAAATTGAACAATAATTGAACATTTTGACTAATTTGGTTACCTAGCAAAAGTGGTACTTCGATCCGAAAGAACTCTAAGACGCCCTTCACCCAAGTTGTGAAGTAAGATATCGTATTCTAAACTCATCTCTCTCTTTCTTTAAATTGGTAAAACATCAATTAAAAAATCAAAACATAAAAAAATGGAAGAGGTAAAACCAAACTTTTCTTAAAATCATACCTAACCCCTTTGCAAAAAGGGAGAACTGCGTGAGTTTTGATTCCCATTCAAAGGGATACGCATGCAAGCTATTTCACAGCTTTAAATTCAAAAACACCAAAACATCTTTCTTTTTCTTTCCAATATTGTATATTGTATATTGTCTTTTGGGAAATGTGTGGTTAACCTAAAATTCTATATTGGTTAGATTTAATATTCCCTATTTTGGATTTTAATTGTAATATAATTGAACTCTTTTATTCTTTCTTGTTTATGTTATGAATGTTGTAAATTACTTTATTCATGCATCTTAATTGTCATTCTTATAACTTGTTCATGATATCTTATTTTCATAGATCAATTGTTAAATTGAACACCAAAATAAGAGTTATTTAAAACTGAAAACTTAGTACCCGAGTTAAGTCCTAGTTCAAGGTCTAGTGATTTTATTTTTGGGTTATAATTTGGAGTCAAATCGGGTATTCCTTTCTTTTTCCCTTAAAAATGAAGGTAGCGACTGTACAAAATTTTCAAAATAAAAGTTAAAGAAATGATTTACAAGTGTAAGGTAAAAGCTGCCTTTAATGCATGGGAAATCACTCCGAATGAGTATATTGGTGTTCGAACGAGGCCTCAGAGTTGACTACTCCACCGGGGATAAACTTTTTTTAAAAACTTAAGAGTACTACTAATTGGTTTGAAAGAAAATAATTATTCTTTTTTGAAGTAACTTTTATTTTGACTTTTTATTTAATTATTTATTTTCATACATTACTAAACATAAAACCAGTTACAAATCAAAACCTTCGAAAAACGAGTAGCATCAACCTGACAACTCTCTTTAAGTATACTGGGGGATAGAAAATGCATCCACCCTGCGACGAATCTTCAATCATTTTGAAGTGTAATGGGAAGTAGTATTGTTGGACCCATGTGAGGCTCTTTGACTCACATGTGGTTAGATATATCACTGCCCTGGTGTGATAGGTACCCTTAATTCAAGCCACCTAGCTTTCATGTAATGAATCTAGAATTCAGACTCTAGGTTATGTGCACCCTAAATAATTCAAGCCATGATTATGAACCAATTTTTAAATCATGTATTCATAATGCATAAAGCATACATTATATCGTAATAAAGTCCAGGCTGTACCTTGAACCAGTGGAAAGTCAACCTAAGCTTTTTATTCCAAATCAAGTTAAAGAATTTCACTCTTTACCCCAGGACTTATAAACCATGAGACATAAATCATAAGCCCTAAACAGAAACAACCTTTACCCAAAACCTAAGCAGAGATGCTCCTCACCCCTAAGCCCAAAAAGAAGTCACTAAGCCGTTACCTTGCCCGTAAATGGTGAACCTGATCCATTAAACCATTTTGAACTTATGCCTAAATTAACCCACATTCAATCCAAACAATGAAACCGATCTACTAAATATTTACCAAACCTAACCTGTAGCAGTGAAGCAGATCCATTACCTCAAAATCAGTCTAAACCAGACCTGTGACCTAAAATCGAACCAAATCAGAACTGTATCCAAAACAAAAAGCCTTACCAACACTCACCCAAAATCCAAAGAAAAACCCTTACCAATCAAACCAACCCATTATCCCATTTACCCTTACCAGTCAAACCAACCCATTGTCTCATTTATCAAAACTGCAAAACCAGCCCATTGTCTTACCAAAAAAAGGGACCAAAACTGACTTGTTAAACATAAAACTATGTTGAACCCATACCTAAATCGACTCATGTATCCGATCCATGGATCTGATTCATCATATTGTGAGTTCTATACACCTAACTAAGAGAAATCATTTATTTTTCTCTAAAGTCATTCACTTGTCTATGATACAACCTACCTTGTATAACAAACTTGTATGCTTGTTCTACCAATAACTCATAAATTGAACTTTTTTCTTTCTTTTCATGTAAGATACCCATGACTAAAGAAAACAATCCCGAGGCCATGACCACATTTTCAACCACTCTCTTTAAAAAACATGAGGAAAATTTTCAAGCTGTCCTTATGTATATCTTAGATGTTCAACAAGCCCAATTTGACAAAGTATTGGTCGCTCAGTAGACCAGCTTTAATAAAACCATAGCCGTCCAACAAACTAGTTTTCTGAATGCAATAGACTATGTGGCCAATATCCTAAACCTCCAACATCAAACCATCATTGGTGAGGTGAGGGAGATGATGAACCAGAATCAAACTAGCCCAATTCAATCAAGCTCATCAACTACATCTAGTGCTAACTTGGGCAGCACCAACATGTCAGAAAACACAAACAATACCCCTTTTGTTTCCTTGAATCATTTTCAGGAAAGCGAAATTCTTGCCTATACACTGATGGAAAAGTATGAAAGGCACTACACCATCATGCTTGAGCAAAATCGCCTAGTAAAGAAAAAGGGCAAACAAAATGACACTTCCACTTCCAAAGGCGTAATCTAGAAAGGCAATCGAGTAGCTACCATTAAATTGGTGGAAAGGAGGAAATTCACTAATTTGGGTAAGCCCTTGAGCTTGATCTACAAGGAAGCATTAGAAGCTAAGCTGGTCATACCTTTAGAACTAAGGCCACTCCCAAATCCTTTACGTAAGAGTTGGAACATAAATGAATATTGCGAATATCACCAAAGCTATGGGCATAAAACTGACATGTGCAAAAACCTGAGGCACAAAATTCAGGACCTCATTGAAGATGGGAATATCCTTCCCCTTGCCCAGCCAGGATCCAACATCCCCACTGATCTTCGAATTGTCTTAAGAGTATAAGAAGACCATACAAAACTTGTCCTAACCATTCTTTCCCCCACCACAAATTGGTACTATACAAGATAGCTTATCTTGATGAAACCAAGCTAGAGTCCAAGTCGTCTGAGTCTAGGGTCTAAACCTGAGTTTAAGTCATTTGAGTCCAAGTCATCTAACGTCCAAATCACTTGAGTTCAAATCATCTAAGTCACTGTTTTCCTTTTATAGTTTTGTGTCTGTAAAAGACCTTTTTGGTTTGTCTTTTAAATTTGATGTAACCTATCATGATGGAACTTTTGCTTATAATAAAATATTTGTCTTTTCCTCTTATATTCCTTTGTCAGACTTTTCTTTTCATGAATCCAATAAGAATGAGACATCAAAAGAAAATGAAATAAAAAAGGAAAATAAAGAATCGATTAATTTTGCATAGATGGTAATCCAAAACTCATAAATATTGCATCTTCAAATCATGGCTCGTCGTCCCAAGAGATTCTAGTATTCAAGGACTACTTTGCATAGGAACATGAGGATATGACTGAAATTGATCCAAGCATTAAAGTTCACAAGATCCCAACTTTAGAGCATGTGAAGCCTGTTATGCATAAATTAAGAAGGAAGAAGTTGCCAAGCTGCTAAAGAACAAGTTCATTAAACTAATCACATATCATTCATGGTTAGCACACATAGTCCCAGTACCCTAGAAAGATGGGAAGGTAAAGATGAGTGTGGATGGTTCACACTTTCAAAAAAGAAGTAGTTAATCTATTCAAGAGGATCTAACATCACAAGTCTTCACCTTACCATCCTCAAATGAATGAGGCAGTTGAAGCAACAAACAAGACTCTCAAGACAATTCTGCAAAGATGATCACCAGCCGCAGGAATTGGAAAAAACATCTTCCATATACATTATGGGGATATCAAACCTCCATTTGCACTCCAACGGGGATAACTCCTTATTTTCTCAGTTTATGGTATGGAAGCAAGTCTTCAATTGAAATCCAAATCTGATCTACCAGGGTTATGTGTGAAAGTCAGTTAGATAAAGCAGAATGGATCAAAAGGTTACCATGATAATATGAACACTATAGATGAGAAAAGGATGGATGACTTGTACTAGATTCAAGGTTATTCAACATAGGCTTACAAGGCATTTCAACAGCAGAGTGATTGACAGAGGAGGGAAACTTGGTCTTGAATGAAAGCAGATCCTTGGTTCATGATCCAAAAGGAAAGTTTCGACCTAATTAGGCAAGTTCCTATATGCTAATAAAGATCCCATCAAGCGGAGAAGCCATACTCAGGGATATATGAGGGAATAAATTTTCAAACCCATGTAACCAAAATCAATTGAAAAGATGCTTTGCTCAACGTAATGAGTTATGTAAATAGAATTACGAGGACCTGATTCTCCCAAAGCAAAAGTTAATTATGCAAAAGTATTATAGTGATACGTAGGCTACTCACTCTAGGTACGGTCCAAAGTATAATAAAATTATCATTTTTTGTGTCATAGTTAATTGACTCTTACTCACTAAGTTGAAAACCTGAAAAGACAACTTAGACAAAAATTAGAGCAGCTTGACAAGTTGAAAACTTAAAAAGGCGGCTCGGGCAAAAATGAACCCTATTATCTTTAATTTCTCTATGACATGAGCATTTTTACCTAGTCTCATGTATAATAATATATTTATGACTCACTGAATATATTTTATTCACTTTTTTAGTGGTTAATTATTTTAAAGTTAGGAGTAAACTAGATAATGGTTCCAAAGATTTCCTCCTCCCTCTCAATTGGAACCAACAATATCAAGTTACCTAATCATGTCTTTTATATATGTTGGCTCTAGAATGCTCCATAGATTTGAGGTGTAAATGTGTAATTAGAAATAATTGTATAAATATTTAAGATTTTATAGAATGGAAGTAAACTGGGTAACTCAATATATATATATGACATTTAATTTCATAATATATGAACATAATTATTATTATATTATGTGAATATTGATTTAATTGGCTAATGTTATTGGAAATTTTGAATAAATTATTGTAGTGAGGTTATAAGGATGGATTAAAAGTGTATTTTCTATACAGGTTGAGGATTTTAGAAAATTAATAAAAATGTTGAATTTGGTACTATTCATCCTGGGAATTGTACTGAAAATATAAGAGAAACTATGCTGAAATTTATATTTGAACTGGTTAATAATTGGATAAGGGTTTTATGGGTGTTGGTAGCTAGACTGTACCCGCATCTTAAAACTGTCATGTTCCAAATTTTGAGACGTGACAATAATTAACTCATTAATATATTTTATTATCATCAAAATCAATATCAAACACAATGGGGTCCAACAATTATTATTATTATATATTTATTGACCGGCTGAAAGAGAAAGAAGAAACAAAAAGGGAGAGGAGAATATGTTGGCCATAAATCTTCACCATTCAGTCACCAAGTTGGGACATATGTTGGACCAGGGAGGACGATGGCCTCAGGTGAATCGACTGGTGAAGTTTAGCCACTGGACGGTGGCCCACTCACCATTAGATGGTACCGTCGGTCCAAAAGTTTTTTGTTCGATTTTGGCCATTCTAGTGTTCTTTCTTATTGATTCCAACTCCAGCGAACTCGTTTTGATCCCACCTTTCCAATGATACTCAGTTTGCCGCTATCGATGATTGAAACCCAGACAAAAAATGTGTAACTCAGGTCTTTTTTTCGACGACTGAGGGTAATTGAGTTCTAACTAACTATAAATTTATGTTAATTTATATGGAGTTATATTGTGAGAAATTTTAGATTTGAACACTGATATTGAAATATTTACAGAGTGAATAAACTTGCATAGTCGTTAAATTGAGATAATTAATTTGGAGTAATTATAGAATTTATTGGGTGATATTTATAGATTTGGATACCGAAAATTTGAATAATTACAAGAAAAATAAATTAAGATGGTCACTAAATTAGGTAAATTAATTAATTTAATTTGAGAAATTAATTGAAATATTATGGATAATTTTCTAGGCTGTATTGTAATCATAGTGATAACTAAATTAATTTTTAAGGTGATTAATTATTGAAAGATTAATTATGGTATAATTATTAATTGAGGATTAAGTGAATAATTATTTTATTGAATTAATGAGATATTATTTGCAAAGTAATTATTTAAATTAGTTCGGAATAATTTGATAGATTATTGTATATATTATTCTTATTTAATATAATGGATCAATGTGGTGATAATTAAATAAATTGTAAAGTAAAATAATTATTGAAAGAGTTATTAATTAAGGATTAAAGGAGTAAATATATTTATCGATTGGAGTAAGATAATTTTTATGTAATATTATAGACAACAATTTATAATATTATGGAGGATATGAAGATGATGATTCGTGGGCTTCAGATTACAATTTATTTTAAATGGCATTAAAATTGTCAATGTATATTCTTTGATTTATGTACGTATAAAATTTTATTGAATTGATAAGAATTAAATGGTTCTTAAAGTTTTTTAAAATTTGCATAATCATTGAACTGACAATTAAATAACGATAACGTTGAATATTGAATTGATTAGATAATTGAGACATATAAATTTCTTAATGAGAAATATTAGTTGATGAATTTGGAGATCTAGAAGATAGTTTGGTCTATATCTAGTGTGGGCATTAGGGGTCACTAAGTTGATTATTGTTGAAAGTCTATAAGCTATTTATTTAGAAGTGTTATTCTTTTTCTTTCACGGGGCAATGTCTTACTTTTGTGGGAGGTTCTATTGAAATATTGACAATTTCCTTAAAGTTGTTTTTGAATAATTCTAAAGTTAATGTTTGATTATCTTTGTTCTAATAATTCTTATATTTAGTTTAAATATTTTAGGTATCTTCTTTGTTGTCAGTCAACAAATACTTATAGGATAGCCAATCAGTGTAATCAGCTTCAAGTTTATGAGTTATATAGTTCAATATACACTTCATTTTTTTTTTTCATTTAGTTAACTTTTCATTTGCATTCATGTAATGAATGTTGGTACCATAACTAGTTGTGATGATTGTGATTACGTGATGATGTGGTGATTATTTGTGGTTGTGAATGTTATGTATTACATGTTATTATTGGTTAGGATTAGGATGATATATAACCACTTAGGTTATAATCTTGATTATGGATTGATTATGATATAATGAGCTATGATTTATGTATGATAGTATGGGGCTTACTCATCGCCCATCGCTACTACCAGTTGGGTTGGCATTGTCTGCTTTAGTCTAGTGATGGCTGGAATCCTATATTTGGATATAAGAGACAACATTTAGATTCAGAGAGTCTGAGAGAAGATCGACTCTCCAGTTAAAGGTTTAGTGTGGTTCCTATCTACTAATTTATATTTTTGGTGGATTATGTAATTTAGATGATTATATGATTTGATGATGGCATGAATAATTGGTTGATAGAACATGCTGCATTTGCATATTTAATATATATGTGGCATGTTATATTAATATTATATAGCTCCCTGAGTCGAATGCTCATCCATGTTCATCATTTTTTCAGTTTACAGGTGAGTGTAAGAAGTTGGATATTTGTCAAGTCACTCTTGTCATTTTATCCTTCGGCAGAGAAGATATTGTATCTAGTTATATAATTATTTTATATTCGTTTTGTGTTATAAATTTTAGAGCTCTATAATTGTCACACCCCAACTCTAGTGGTGTGACGATCCTAGGGCAAGGGTAGGCTTAAAGCCATTGTAAACGCGTAGAACACCCATAATTTGTATCTCATATATATAATATATTTATATTATACATACACATCATCAAGAAAAGCCAATCTATGAATCATATAATCATCATTCATGCATTTCAATATATTATCATATGATTTCCTCTTATTCCTTACTGGTCAAAAGACACATCCCATATCAACAAGGAACAAGGGACAATCCACAAATATGTCAATCTAGACATCAAAATAGTATCATCCTCAACATCTAACTACGGAGCTCCAGGGTATACTCCTCATACATATATAATTACTTTAATTCAAAATATGGTTCATCAAAAGAATTACATATAGTATTCTTGCAGAAAAGGATCAAGAAGATCTATCTTCTATAATAACTCCCTCTCGAGCTACACTATCACCTAAAATCCACAGAAGAGGAGTGAGCCTTTAACTCACTAAGATATAAACATGCAAGGCATAGGTTGAGCCAAAGAACTTAGGTATTGTAACACCTCAACCCAAACCTTATTGGAACCTTTAAGGGGAAGTTAAAGGGAAATTTTTTCTTTCTTTTGAATATGTTCATATGATGTATTTATGCATGAAAATGATATATATGCATGTTATATGACTTGATTTTATGCATAGAAGTAGTTTAAAAGCTGTTAGGACAAAATCGAAAAATTTTGAGTTTTTGGTGAACTGGAGTAAAATTGTCATTTCACACCCCCTTCGAGTTTTTATGGAATTAACACTATATTTGAAGGTAGAAAAGAATTTAATGGAATGAAAATGATATTATTAAGTTTATTTGAATATTTGGTGGAAAAATAAACCCGGTTGAAAACAATGCCCGGCAAGCTGCTCAATTGAGGTGCTTTGGTTGCACTAAGGGCATTTTGGTCTTTTCCTTCATAATATGGAATTATAGAGTGTGTGAAACCTTATGGTATTTATTTAGGATTGATCAAATCTAACCATTGGATCAAATGATGAGAAAATGGACGGTTAGATGAATAGGTTGCAAATTTGCTATCATAAGCTTAAAGTATGGGATTTTTGCCATTGGTTTTGGATTTGGTGTGGCAAATGTATGTGTTAGCCACCAATTTTGACTTTGGATGAACAAATAGCATTAAATTAAGCAAAATGGATGGTTGGATGGCTAGGTTTCACCAAAAATACCATAAAACCTAAACAATTGGATCATGCCATTAATATTTGAATAGATTTTTACCACCACTTCAAACAATCATCTTCATCCTTAACAAAAATATGCAGCAAACTCCATTGTTCTTGCTTTAAAGTTTCAGCCATCACATACCTTAACCATTTCTTATAAATTTCTTCCCATTTTTGATAGAATTAGATAGCATCCATCATCCTAAACACCATTATAACCATAGAATTCAAGAAAAAACTCATTAAAGTAACAATTTAATTCAAGGAAGATTTTGAAGAAATTTTGGTAAGTTGTTAGTTTTTGAGTTCTTTTGATTTAATGATATTTATATTATGTTCCTTATTATTATTTATGGATTGGAACTCATTTTGTATGGTTAGAATTCAAAAGAATGGATTGAAACCCTAATAGGAAGAACATTGAATCAAAGCATGGTTTTGATGGATTAATTGCTTCAAATATTGTTCATTTGATGTGCATAGCATGAATTGATGATTGAATGATTGAAATAATTTGATTTGGAGTGAAATCTAGTTTGGCCGAAACATATGGTGGTTAGGGTTTGGTGTGCATTTTGTTGTTCTAGGTGTTTAATTAATGGAATGAGTTGTATTTAATATGAATGTGATGAATTAATGGTTGAATGTTGGAAAAGAATCCATTTGAATGAAAGGTTACTTTGGCCGAATATGATGAACTAGGTTAGTAAATTGTGTTTTGATGATTGTTAGGTTTAAATGCCTAAATGTGATACATTTAATGTTTATACATGTTAATTAATGAAATGGCATTGAAAAATGAACAAAAGGAATGACTTTTGCTTAAGTTGGACAAGATTGAGTTTACTAGTTTAAGGTGTTAGGTTAATGTGTTTAGTAAAGTTAAGTTTGAATATGAATAAGCATGGAAAAT
>CANXYC010234599.1:0-17576 GCA_948193065.1 Aleurites moluccanus | reverse complement strand
TAGAATCCACAGAACCCTTTGTAGCATTGTTGGTATTGTATTCTTCTTCCAAATCCTCAATAACCAATTTCCTTTGACCCCAGGTGGAAACAACTTCATTGTGCAATTGCTCTCCTGTGACATGCTCAACATAAACATCAACTTCCCCAAAATCAGCAGCAGTCAATGCAAGCTCATATACATGAGCATCTCTCCCTATCAACCTAAGTCCATCTTTGAAATCCCTATCAGGTTGCCTCCACCAATACCTCAGATTACCCCTTACTCCTAAACTATAAAGCAAGTTATCAATTTCATTTGCAGAGAAAGTATCAGGATGACAGCTCCACATATATGCAACCTCCCCATCAAAATAATTGTACTCCCCTTTGTGTCCATTATAATGTACATATACTGTAAATAGGGCATCTGGATATGTAAATTAAATATGAAAGTTTCAATTTCAAATTGCAGCATACCAAATTAAAAAAAAATAGTATAATATTTGGCATTATTAAACAAAACCCTAACTAACAGACCTAACCTTAACCCTTACAGAAATGCCCCACACCCGAAATAACAGTAATGCCCCACACCCTTACTAATTTTCCAAAACCCAAACTAACAGAATTACAGTAGAAACCCTAGCTTCTACTGTCATGCATTATATAATAGTTTAATCAAATATTATATTGCCATATATATAAATTTTACTATTTTACAAACAAACAACCACATCGAAACTAAAAGAAAACAGAATAAAAAAGGCACCACTAAAAGACAAACCTGGTGCTCTGGTCCCCATTTAAGCAAAGGTAAGTAATGGTTTCGTACTGAAGTTTGATTTTTAGGTTAGAAAGTGAAAGTGAAAGTGAATAGAGTATATGTACATTATAGAGAGGCGATGATGAGATACTGTGGGTTCAGAGAGGCGATTTTTTTTTCTTTGAAATGCAAGCACACATGCTGAGGAAATATTTGAGGTGAGCTGGCATCCGACGTGTCATATTTTAAGTTAAAAATTTCCACGTGTGTGTTCCGTTAAGGAAATTGACGAAAAATTGACAGAAGTACTTTTAAGTGAACGTTGTATATAGTTGGATGATTTTTAAGTAATGAAATAAAGTCTGAGTACCATTATGTGCTCGAGCCATAAGTTTGAGTACCATGTATGAAATTAACCCGAAATTTTATATTGGTTCATGAGAATTTATTTGTTACCACTCTAATCTAACTATTGTCATTACAAATCAATTAATGAAATATCAAAAATCAAAATACATTTGCAAAATTAGTCTAGCTAGTTATAAATATTGTTGGGCGTTTTACAAATGAACAAATCATTCTTATAAATAATAGTATATGAGCGAGTGTCAATCCCTCAAAAAGATAATATTGCGTACTAATTTAATAATATTATTTTATTGTTTAAATAATAACTGATTTTGATTCAATTCAAGAAATTAAATTACTAAACAAAATTAATAATCACAAACTTAATTTCTCAAAGAATTTGATGAATATAACTAGTCTAGAAGTTAGACTTCTTTGATTGAATTCTTATGGCAATTGACTCGTGATTAATAATCCAACTCAATTGGTTAGTGAATTAATTGTTTTAACATATTCATAATTTACTTTCAAGCAATTATAAAAGTATTTCTATTAATTTTATTTCTATTCTCGTAATCACTACATTAATGCAAACCCATTAAATTTTCTAACAATTTTTAATTCCTTAAAGTATATCACAATCTCTTAAATTATTGATCTAATTAATAAACTAATACTATATTTCATCTCTCGATTCATCATATATTATTTTAAATAATGTCTAATAATGACCGGTTATCAAACATTTATAAATTTAGATCAACAAATTAATCTATATTCAATTCAATTACATAATAATTAATTAATCATAATCATGTTATATTCATTCAATTAATTACATGTAAGTTCTAGCAAAGAAATTAACAATTTATATTGAAAATTAAATACTCAAATTTTATTGATTTGAAAGAATTATTCCTCGTACTAACAATTAGAATAAAACAAATACAAAAAGAGATGGAAAGTAATTCTTCTTTATTTTATCGATTTTTTTTTTTTCTAATTGTTAGCCACCTTGAATCTTGAAACTTTAGAATTGTTTTTCTTTTTGTTCTATCTTCCAGACCTCTTAGAAAAAGTTGTCACTTTAATTTTAGTTCTACCAGTAAAATAAATACCATTTCCCTCAATTTAACTCAATAACTGAGTAATTTTATTTGCGAGCTTCTAATAACCAGGTTGTTAAGAAATAATAACTGGATACCGGTTAATACTTCTGAGTCTCATTAAAATTTCGCTGATAAAAAACTGAATCCGAAGATTTAAAAATCATATCATATTTTGCAATAACCGGGTACCGATTATTGAGTTCAGATTTTTCTCCAATTTTTTTTTCATTTTTTATCTAATTTCTATTTTTTTTCAAATTTCAACTTTTAAAATTCAAAATTCAATAAACACATCAAATCTAAATAAAATCAAGATAAAAACTGAAATAAAATCAATAATATTAACCTAAAATCTAAGTCAAATTACCCTACAACAAATACAAATCTTAAATTTGATCAATACCTAAATTAAATATCCCTTCTGTCTTTATAAAAACAATAGCAAGATTTAATCGTTGAAACTTTCTTCTTACCTAATTAAAGAGGTGGGTGACCAACTGTGGCTATAGCCTACTTTCTTACTGAAAAATTCGTGCCTGTTATTAGATACAAAAGTAATATTTAGCAAACATATTTAGCACATGCCCTAAAATCAGTGATAGATTTGGCCGTGGAGAGGGACAGTCGTCCCCAAAATTTTTAAAAAATCATTAATATATATTAATAAGTGATCTCAATTTTTTTAAAAATGAATTTTACTCTTAATTAAAATAAAAATTATATCGCCTCCTCAAAATCAAGATACTAAATTTGCATATGTATACATCATGATTAATCTTGAAATATAATTAAAAAATTGCACATGTTAATTTACATATAACCACTTAATTTATTATTAATTTTCAAGTTATCACATTTTAATTTTGTATTAGAAAAATTACTAAGTTTTAATTTCATTTCAATAAAATTACGTAAGTTGGATTTTAATATAAAATTCAGAAAGATTTTTTTTACAAGAAAATCAAATAAAAATTTCCTATTATAGTTTTAATTAAATTAGAAGAGAATTACAAACCTTTCTTTCTCATATATTGTATAAAAAATTTGGCTAAATTTTTTGATAATAGTAGCTAGTGGCTCAATTGAAGTGAAATTTGATTTATTTTTTACATTATTACAAATTAAAAATACGTAATAATTTCAAATAATTATAAATGAAATTAAAATTAAATTGAATATTAATTGAGTAGAAAATAAAATTATGAAAAATAGAATTATACCCATTGAATCAAACAACTAATTGTAAAACTGATGCAATTAGTGGTAGAGTGTAAAACTTTGTGTAAAATATGGGAATTTCATTTATACATTAGTTATTACTTTTCAATTCAATTAAGAAAGAATAAGATGATGGAATCAATTTGTCACATTTAAGAAAAGGAATTTTAATTTTTAACTGATTCATGAAATGAAAATGAAAATGGTAATTACTAATCATAATGATATTTAGTTTGAAGGGAAAAATGAAAATGGTAATAAAGAGTTATTATTATTATTATTATTATTGAAAGAGTTATTGCGTGCATGGCAAAACATTAGATTTTTGGCTTTTTTTTTTTTTGTTTCCTTTCAAAATCAACCATTTTTCCACACTAATCACTATATCTTTCTATATATCAATCAAGAAATTTCACTATAAATAGAATATGAAAGAACTAAAAAAGAATTGCAAACCTACACTACTAAACAAAATAAAGATACAATATTTATTATTAATTGTAGAATTATTTATATAATAATAATAATAATCTTAGATCTTATGATCTTACACTGGTGAAACTACATGAGAAGTACATAATTAAGCAAGAATCACAAGATTCAAAGTGTCTTGCTTCTTTTTATACAATATATTATACTTTTTTTTTATAAATATTTAGATAATAACTACTAGAACATGCAAAAAGGATTAACTTATGGTGATTCTTGAAATAGCTAGGATGGTACTATAAATATTTCTTATATTCTAACAATAATAATAATAAGAGGGAAATTAATATATATGCTTGAGCTTTCTTGCACTTCATTGAAGCTTCAAATTTTTCATCCTGCATCACAAATTCAAACTTTAGTTAGCACTTGAAAATTGGGAGGCCCTATTAGATCTAATCTAACTCTTCTTTTTTAAATATAAAAAGACTAATCAAACTAAATTTAGTTGCTTTCATCACAATAATTTTTCGTACTTCATTTATATATCTTTTTAAGATATAAAAAGAATAATCATACTGAATTTAGTTTGCTAGCTTTCATTATAATAATATATGCGAGTAAATGAGTATGAGTTACGCAAGCCACGTGAAAAAGGGCTTGTGGGGACATAAACTTAGATTTTGCACCAAATTTTATTTGGGAACACGTAATTTTTGGACCACTTAAATTAAATTTTAATGAGGATATGCAAAATCATATTTGATTCTAAAAACCTCTCCTTCTGTTCTTCAGAATCTCACACCACCCATTTGAATTCAACCCACTTTTATTAAGATGCTCACACTAGTGTTGCTTATCGTAGCATCATAATAGTCAACCTGTAAATTTAAAGCGTTCTCTAGAAACTTGAAAGCAAGAAAAGATAAAAGCGTTTTTTCTTTATAGAGAAGAGAATCCATATCTCCCCCTTTAACAATCATTATTATAGTAGTAGATTCACTTACCCTTTTAATTTGATTTTGGGCAGTGGTTGAGGTGGGTTCTAGCCATAAAAAAAATCTCATTGATTTATATAAAAATTTCTCTTGACCCATTTTTTTTTTTTTTTTCGATTCAATCAAATTTAATTTTTTATATAAAAAAATTTTCTCAACCCACCTCATGTTAATTTCCTGAGTTTGTCTCTAGGCATAAGATGGCTACAATATTAATACATACCCTTTAAATTATGTTATACACCAAAGACATGAAGAGATTTGGTGATATATAAATTTGACTTAAACTTGTGAATTATTGTATACATACTAAAACATATATATATATATATAATTGAATTATATGCTTTATATATAAGACAGATATTCGATTACGTGAATATATGAAAATATGGATGATGGAATTATTATATGTTATTACCTCTACCGGAACCATTAGTCCGGTAAGGAAAAGGGACTTGGCCAGACTCAATATACTTGACATCCTCCACAAGAAGTTCATAGTGCCTCTTGACTTCTTCAGCAGTTTTTCCACCGACAGCTCTGGCAACATTGACCCAACGGTCAGGGGTGTCCTTGTCATACACAGCCAAAGCCCTTTCAAAGGCTTTGTTCTGCTGTGGAGTCCAAGAGCCAGAGCTGCGAGAGGACATTGAGCTTGATGCCATAGTTTGATAATAAAATAGTGAACAAAAATATAATAATGTTAAAGAAAGAAAGAAGAAGAAACTATATAATTGGATTATTGGATATATATGAGAAGGCTGCAATTGATTAGTCAAAAGAAAAGATAAGAAAAGAAAAGATTTTCAACTCAAGGGAAGATGATATGTGCAAAAGAGGTGGCAATGCCCTGCTTTTTATAGGCTGAGGTTTTTAGTTGGAAGAGGAGTTGTGATGGGGTGTGGTAGGCCCCAATTGGAAAAATAAATCTTGGAAAATAAGAATTTCAATGATTTGTCTCCTTAGGAACCACAAAAAAGAAAAAATTAAATTAAAATGAAACAAGAACAAGAACAACAACTGTAAAAAGAATGCAAGAAGTTAGCATCTTCAATTACTCCACAATTAAGTCCTTTGAATTTGAGTCAGTCTAAAATTCAACCGCATTATGTTCAAATATTATAAATATTAAATCCTTCTTTTTCTAAAACTTAAAGTAATTAGATATTTATTTATGCATGCAGTTTCATATATTTTTTAGGTATTATACCATTTATTTTTAAATTATTAACTATTAAAATATTTTAAAAAATAAATAATATAATATATAAAAAAAATATAAGACAAAAAATATAATATATAATAAAATAAGAGACTCGAACTGTTATGCATAATAAATTTTATTTATATTAAGGGTTCACATGTTGATATTAATATATATCTGCATTAATTTTTTTATTTAAAAAAAAAAACATATTAATCATATTAATTAAATATTTTTTTATTTATTAAATAAAAATATGTATACAGTGTAAATAAAAATTCTGCATAATTAAAAAAAAAAACACTTTTACATAGGAAAGGTCAAATCACTTAAAAATTTGAAAATTTTAGCTTTTATATAGATTCTGCAACTTATATTCAAATTTTTGATTAGTGTCAATTCTCTGGCCATCTCCAACCAAATCCCATTGGGCATATATACCAATCTATATGAAACATTGAAGTGTCTAATAACTAATCTATTTGCAATTTTACATTTTAAAATTTAAAGCAAATGGCAACAGAATATAACCCAAAATGAGAAGCATTTCGTCACCTTTCAATTAATTCATCTTTATTAACAAAAGTAATAATTTGGACAAGAGCAAAATCAAAAGGAATATTGAAACTAAAATAATTAATAGCATAAATATCTAATCAAGGATTTACTAAATTGACATTATTAATACACTAATTACTAAAGGCAAGATATGATTAGTAAATTAAAAAAAAAAAATTGGGTCAACTTTATGATTATAAATTATTAATAGTAATTAAATATTGTTAATTAATAATTCATAAAATAAATATAATAATTAAATATTTAAATTATAAGATTTATATTATAATTAGTATATTGATGTGATAGATTATTATTAATTGATTTATAATTTTATATGAGGGATTAATTAAAAATATGAGACTGTTATTTATTTTAAGGTATATTTATGTAATTTAAATTTTTTGTTTCATATAATTTTATGTGCGTCATATTTTTTTAAATATTTTGATAATTAATAATTTTTTATTTGTAATATGACATAAAAAAATATATATAAAATAAAAAATAAAATATCAAATTAAACAGAGATATTTGATATTCATGTTATTAGTTACATGCAGTGAATTTATGAAATGGGTGGACAATAAAGTAGTTTGATTGAGTTAGAACCTAAGAAGATAGGTATGCCAAATTGTCAATGGAGAAAAAAAACAAAGTAGAAATCATAAGGTAAGGTTGTGCTGCGCATAAGTTGGGATTTGATGCAGATCACTTTTGTCCTGTCTTTATTCTCTCGTTAGGTGGGGGCAAGTTAAATACCATTTCAACAATCCAATTTCCTCACTGTTTATCTTTCACGTGTCCATCAAATCCAAACCTTTCCTTGCAAAAATATTTTTTTCCAGCAAATAAGTGTTATTAATTTTTGTGTTTTATTTCTTTTTCTATAGCAGTAAAGTAGTGTCATGATCAATTAGCATACGATACTAAATATATGTTCTTGGTTTGATATAAACTTCCAGAAAAGCTAGTTGTTGTGTAGATTTATCATTCAATTTCAATTCTAAATTTGTTATTGGTATTAATTATTTTAAAGAGTCACCTCCAAATCTATTTAGTATGTTTCTTTATGATATATATATGAGGTAGCTTACAATGGACGCACTAAGAGATGGACAGAAGCAGAATCAGAAAATTTTATTAAAAACGTTAAAATTAAATTAGTAAAAAATTTTAGTACTATAAATAATATATAATTTTTTTGAGAGGCAATTAAAATTTATATATAATTTTAATATTATTAATTATATATAATTTTTTTAGAATCAATTAAAAATTGAAATTTTTATAAAAATACTAAAAAAAAAGAAAAAATTTTATTTTTACTGTTGCAAAAATATTTTTTTTAAAAATACTACATACCTAAAAATATTTTTTCAAAAATATGACATATACTAAATATATACTAAAAATATACCAAATATATACCGAATATATCAAATATATACCAACACATATACCAAAAAATAGTAAAAGTGAAAAAAAAAAAAAGGAACTATAAGAATAAAAAAAAATAAAAAAAATAATATATTTGTATAATTTTTCCTTAAAAATATATATGTATATATATCGGGGATGGAGAGGTGCTTGAGCATATGTAGGCCTGACACCCAATAAAAAATTTTAACTATCAATCCAAATTTATTTATTTTTACAATCTCGGCCAATTCAAGATTAATTTCTTGAAAATTTTTGCGTTTTCATAAAAAAATTTAATTATTAGACCACTTAAAATTAATTTTCTAAGACGTAGATGATGTAATTTTGTTTGTTTCTTTTTTTTTACAAAAACATATATGTTCTTGGTTTGATATAATAGATTTTTTTAAAAATAAAAAATCATATTTAAAATTAAAATTAAAAAATTAAACTCTTATTGATAAAAAGTGTAAATTTTCTTATTAGATAAAAAAAATAAGGGATCAGGTTTCATAGGAAAAGGGGCAAAAAAAATTTCAGTTTCTCTCTCCAAACACGTGTCCATTATGTAATGGATGATGCATAAATTTACTGAAGTGGCAGGACCCACAATTTCAAAACTAGATTGATTATGTGGCATTGTGATGTGGCGTGTGATGTGGCAATTTTTGCCACATGTATTTGACATGGCAGCCTCAGTCAGCAAAAATTACTGACAGGATGCCACGTGTTTCGATCCAGCCACTTTTTGGCTCATGGATCAATTTTTATAAGTTTAGTGAACAATCTGAAAGAATTTTTTATTTAGTGATCATATTAAAATTAAGGGTTAATTACTATAAGATTTTTGTATTTTGGCCGATTATAGTAAAAAGTCTTTGTATTTTCAAAATTATACTAAAAAATCCCTATATTTTGGTTTCGTTACACTATAAAGTCCTTCCGTCTATTTTTACCTCATTTTCTGTTAGTCAAAACCTAAAAAATCAACTTTTACTTAAATTATTTATTAAAATACCTAAAATGCCCTTCTTTCTTCTTCCACCATACATCATACAACTTCAACCTCTCTCTCTCTCTCTCCAAATTTTTAAGGAGCTCATAACCTTCAGTACCTAATTGAAAAAATCAAGATCAATATCCTCTTGATAAAATAAAACCAATTCAAATTAAACAAATAAAAAAAAATAACACTTAACAAATTGAAATCTTAGCCTCTGTAATATCTTTGCGGAATATTCTGACGTTGAAAGCCATAAACCTCGTTGGATGATAGATCGAGGAATGTCGCTTGTTAGGAGTGCAAATTTTGAAGAGGATTGCTATAGTTCTCCATTTGGGAGCAGGTCGTCTTCCGAGTCATCGCAGTGGTGGAAGAGGACACCGATAGTGTCGACATCAGCGAGGCACAGGAAACCAGGGCACGGGAAAAAGGGGTTGGGGCTAGCGTTTTGTCTAAGTCCTCTGGTGAGGGCGAACCCCAACCGGCAGTGGAATCAAAAAGGCGGATTGTCACCTGACATATGATTGTCCAGAGAAGTTAGAGTTGGCGTGAAGCCTCATCTATCGAGAGCAGCGTAGTTTTGCACAAATCGGTCAAGGAAACTTTACGATTTTGAAAGAATTTAGTTCCACAAATTTCTCATATGCAAAAGCACCTTCCAGACATGGTCACGCCCCCCTGGTGAAACCAGGTTCAATTGGTGCTTCAAGGAGAAAGAAAAAGAGAGATAAACATAGGTTTCTTGAAATTGTGGAATGTGTGATATACATGGATTTATTGAAATTGTGGAGGTGGCATATGTGTTCTTGATAGTAAAGTCTAGATGGTGGTGGTGGTGGATTCTCTATTTCTTGATAATAAAGTGGCAGTCAGTGTGGGGCATACTCATTGTCTATGAGACATGGTGGTGGAGTGGTTTTGGGTGGTGGGTAGTCTTCCTTTTTCTCTTACTCATCATTATTTCTCCGATGGTAGTGGTAGCCAAAGGGAAAGCCATGTGGAGGGTATGGATGTGGTGAAAGCCATTGAAAAGTTGGATTTTCTTTTTGCAAGGTGATTGAGATTTTTGAGTCAGAATTTTTTTTTGTTTGAAATTTGTTCAATTGATTGATTTTGGGTTTAATTGTTTTATATTGTATAATATTAAATTTAGTGGTGATGGTGTGGTAGTACGATGATGGTGAAAATGAACATTTTGGTGTGGTCGGAAGCGATGTCATTTGAGTGAAAATTAGATTGAAAATAAAGGGTATTTTAGACTTTTTACATAGATTTAACAGATTTTATAACAGAATGGCCTCGAATTTTAACAGAATAAAAATATATGAATTTTTTAATATTATTTTAAAAATATAAAGACTTTAATATAATCGACCAAAATATAAAAATCTCATAATAATTAACTCTAAAATTAATCGCAAAGTTTGATGAGCATCAGTGTAATTTACCCGTTAAATTCACTCTTATTAAGGACATGGAGATGGTAGCCTAGTTGGTTAAGGCACTTTCTCCAGTCTATAATGATCACATGTTCAATTGTGCTGTTTGCAATCTTTTATTCTTGATGTCAAGATAGGATTTATTCAACACTTAAACAGTGATATCGAATATGATATCGACTAACACACCTAATCACATTTTTTATGTTAAAGAAAACCCCTCTTAAAGATTGTGTATTATTTCAATATTAGTCATTAAAAAGTCATTATCTTATTTATTAATTTATACTAATATCTCCTCCATCAACAACATTCCAAAACCAAACTATCTGCCTGGCTACCTAAATTCCGTACAATGATTATTTATTTATTAATGTTCTTTTCTCTTGGAAAAGGTCGACAAAATTCATAGCCTTATTTTCTACATATATATATATATATATATATATATATATAGATAGATATATATAGATGCTTAACTAAATATTAAATATGTATATATATCATTTTAATAAGATAAAAAAAAAAGATATCAGTATATTTTCAATTGGTAAAAAATAAATACAATATTTATATTAATTAAAATATCTCATCACTTATTAATTTGATATATAAGATAAGTTTATATACTTAATGTAAGCAAATATTTTTCGTTTGTTGCATATATAAATTATATATATATAAAAGAAACTTATGATATATTTAGTTAGTGATAACTAGAAATTAGATTAAATGGTCAAAATATTTAACAGATGTTCAAGTTATTTGAATAGTTAATGGTTGGATTTGGAAATGTTAATTTAAATAAAAAGTTTATCTAATATTTTAAATAATATTAGTGGTATAAATTTCAAATACTCATTTTCTGTCAAATACTCATTTTCTAGCCCTCATCTAAATATACTCTTAATTTTTTTATAAAAAGAAAGATAAAAATTTCAAACTTAATAAACTTGACATTAAAACTGTGAAAATGACTGGTGTTTCTGCTTATCCTTGATGCAATAATGCTCGAGAATTCTATAGGGAACAAAGTGTACATCTTTTCACCATTTACTATACATATTAACATTGAATTACTGTTCAATGAATATTTGGTCTTGTTCAAATACAAATGCTAACTTATGGGGGGTGTTTCAAAGTTTGCAGATTGCATGGAACATTGGAATCAGAAAATTGGAAGTTTTATGTGACTGCAAATGTGTGGTAGAGCTTTTTTTAAATAAGCAACATGAAGTATATGTTTTTTTCATTTTTGATTCAAAGTATAAGAAACATTCTAAATAGAGAATGAGAAGTTAAAATTCAACATATATATAGGGAAGCTAATTTTTTTACTCACTGGTAAGCTCATCAAGATTTCACTCGCACATTAAGAAATTATCCTTTTCATTCTCCTCCCCAGGGTGTTAGGAGCTTGTTGCTCCAAGCTCCATGATATTGTAGGGGTTTTCCTATCCCAGATTTTGTTGCTATTAATTTTTTGGCTTTTGCGTCTCTTTAATAATAAAAACATTGAATTATTATTGATTGGTTCCACCATGGGACCATCAAATTAATTAATCAATATTGCTAAGGGGTAAAAATCATTTTGGACATTATATATATATCAATAAAAATGAAACATGATAAAAAATGGTAGGAACATATATAGGTATATAGGTTCCACGAACATACCATATAATACAAATTAAAGGACAATAAGATAATTGTTGATTGCTGAGGATGGTGTGCTACAGCCAAAGATTTGGTTCTTTCAGTTTGTCTACTTGCAGCTTAATTTTAACCCTATCATATATGAGGTTTTCAATCCAATCATTAAAAAGGTCTTTTTCTTGTATTGGGGTTAACAGAGTTCTTGTATCTATTCTTTTGCTCTGCACTGAGCGTAAGCCTGTAGAAGATTTTTTTTTTCTTAGGGGAAATGAGGATACTTTGAAGGTCTAATCTCTTTAAATATGAAGAAATTTTGTTATTAAAATGTATTTAATTTTGTTATTCTTTGATTTATTTTAAAAAGGAAAATCAAATTAATAGAATAAGAGAAATTTTGTTTAACCAGCATGTTTTTCAGTGTATAAATATTTATATATAAAAAAAATAGATTTGAGTTTTTCTTTTTTCTTTTAAGTAAGAGATATTATATTCAATAAATTATAAAGTTAACATAATAGTTAAAACACACATCTTCAAATATCAAATTATAAATATAACACAAATCCAATATAAATATTAAAAAAATATCACACGTCCAATAATAACAAAATATATAAAAAATTTACAAATAAGTGAATATTAAATATAATAGAAGCTAATTACAAGAAAATTTCAATATTTATTTATTTATAAACTCATGGTCCTATAGAATTTAATAATAAATACAAGTCGAAATTGTGACCACTTAAAATATCAAGCCCTCAACTTTGAACTCGGACTAAAACCTCATTGTGGGTTGGAATTATTTAAAGAAAAAAAATCTGTCTCATGCTAATATTTTGTCAGTGATTAAAATCCACAATCATTTGTGAAACTGATATGTTTGTTCTCTCCAAAGGTAATAATTTGATAGAATCTTTTAATTTGCCTGCAGGATGATGTACGTACGTAGCAAGAGAGCCCTTCTGTTCTTTCTAGTGGGGCTACCACTCTTCACCTGTCAATTTATATAATTATAGGAACACTTATATATTAAGCTAAAAGGATTAAAAGGTTGCCATGGCCACAGAAAAAAAAATACAGAAGGAAATCTTAAATTTGTATCTTCCCTCATTCCTCATGAACATGGAGAGCCTCATGCACTAAGTATGAAAAGAAAAAATTAAAATAATTTAGTAGCTACGGTCTATTATTAACAGTTCACATATCTACAAAATTATATATTTTGTTGAGAAATGTATCACAAATTGAATAAATAAAAAATTTATAAGTAAATGAGTATTAAACATAATATAAGTTAATTGATTTATATAAGTAAATTTTATTATTTGTTTATTATTAAATTGATTATGAGATTTTATTTGTGAGTACGTGTCAACTTCATTATTGGATTGATGATGACGACGATAATGATATCATATATCCCACTTGTGACAAGTACAATAATGATGATTGCCCACTTGTGGGTAATTGTCAATTAACTAAGTTAGCATGAAAATATTGCATACCCCACTTGTGAGCAAGTGTTAGGTTGATAATGAAAATTATAAAATGTCTAATTAAGTTTCTGATAATATGATTATCTGCTTAAAATTATTGACTATTACAGTAAAGAAAACGACACAATTTCTTGGGCTAAATATCTATTTGGAATATAAAGAGTTAAAAATAAATAAATGAATACATTTGAGAGAGCATCAGAATTATTATAATTATTAGATGGGGGGTGGTGGTGAGATATGCACCATGGCTTTGGGTTGTGATATATGCCATCGCTTTTTAAGGTGCAAGTTGATTATAGCATTAGCCCCAACCTATAAGCCTATATATGATGATTAAAATCTATTGCAAATGGAGTTTGGGTTTTAGTCTATTCATTCACTTGTTTAAGAATCACACAACACAAACAACAATACTAAACCCACTTCTTAAAAATGGAAAAAAGGAAATTAAAATGGCAAGGTTAGGAAACTTCTGTGGTTATATATCTCACTCCTTATATGTATATATATGTTTCTTTCAAACAATTTAATTTGCTTTCACAACAATTAATATTGTTTATATAATAATAATAACCATTTAATGATACTATATTTAACTACAAGACTAAAAGATTTCGATTTCAACTCCGAATCATAGCTAAATTTATAAATAAAAAGAAAACAATAATAATAATACTTGTAATTCTTTTTCTTCTATTTTTTCTTGCAGACAAAAACTTGAAAGTTGCATCCTTTTTATTATATTATTATTAAATTATTTCTTTCAAACAATTTAATTTTCTTTCACAACAATATTGTTTATATTATAATAATAACCATTTAATGAATATTATATTTATCTACAAGACTAAAAAATCTTGATTTCAACTCTGAAACATAGTCAATTTTATAAATAAAAAGAAAACAATAATAATAATATCTTTGCAATTCATTTTTTTTTTTTTATTCTTGCATACAAAAACTTGAAAGTAGCATCCATAAGATAGACCCTTCTTCTTCTTCTTATTATTAAAAAAGCTTTGGAATATCTGTTTGTAAAACATATATTTATTGGATACATGAATTATAAATAGATCTAAAAATAATGATTAATAGATAAAGAAAGGAGGTGCATAAAGTTTTTAGATGGGCCCGGCGGTGTCAAATTGCATAAGATCATGATCACAGGATTCTGGCCACACGAGAATGGGGTTGGCGGTGATGATTAGTTGAAAATAACAAGAGCAACTTTCTAGGAATATGGACGAGAAAATTTAAAAACAAGAAAGAAAAAAGAAAAGTGAAGCCTATATATATATACACCTATTGCCGACATCATAGATTCCATCCCCACTCTCTGGATTCTTTCTCACTTCTCTCTTTGATCACGACTCTTTTTACCAGTGGTCCTTTCGAAGATGAATAAGAACAAGGAGTTGTATAAATTACTGCCTTTACATTTTCATAATAATAATAATATTTTTCTAAAATCAAACTTTGTTGTTCAATTAGAATCTTGGACTACAGATGATATTGTCAAAAGATTATAGATTTGTAATGAAATGAATATAAACTATCTTACCAATATCAAATCTGAAATATTATTCAGTTTATTGTATAAATACTTATCATTAAATTATGACCAAACGTGTAAAAATCAAGAATCAACGTTTAAATATTTTTTTTAATGAGTCACGTATTATTGCAATGCAATCCAAAGGCTAATGCTTTTTTTCATATGTTGTAATTAATAAGATATAATAAAATATTTAATTATATTACATTACATTTGACTATGACATATTAAACGTTTTGTCTATATTAGAGATACTTTATATATTGTATAATAGGAATTCCACTTGTATTAAGAATTATGTATACTTCCTATATTGTAGAATAAAAACTCCTCTTATATTAAGGATTCTGTATTAATTAGAAATTCTTATTTACTCTGTATTTATTTCTCTTTTAGTTTTATTAGATTTATATAAATAGGGTTGTACTCTTTTGATTAATTAAAAAATAAAATACAAACTTCACATAATAATTTTAACATGGTATCAGAGCTTATACTCCTACGATATCTATATTTTTTTTTCTTCCTCTTTCTCTGCGCTTCCAATAACTCTTGTTTTTTTCGTCTTTCACAGTCCTTCATAATTTTTTTCTAATGGCTTATATTACTCCTTCATTTTCGGGTTGAGCACACAGTAGCCCCTCATGTGTCCCATTTTACCTATTTAAAAAAATTTATAAAATTTTTAAAAAATTATATTTTGATAGTTTTTTATATAATGAATCTATTGATATATTTTTTATACTAAACAAAAATTATTTAGATAGGAAAAATTGCATTAGAAATGCGTTAAATCTAGATCGTTAAATATAATACATAAAATTTCTAATGCATTTTTTCCTGTCCAAATGATTTTTGTTTAGCATAAAAAATACATCAATAGATTCATTATATCAAAAATATCAAAATATAATTTTTTAAAAATTTTATAAAATTTTTAAAATAGGTAAAATGGGACACATGAAGGGCTGCTGTGTAAAAATGCACAGTAGTCCCCCTCAACCCTTTATTTTCTAATCTAATTTCTTCTATTTTCTCTACCCACACTCATCAAAATTTCTCTATAAAATTAACCAACAAAAATTATCTAGTTTGAAAAACTCAATTTATTCCCCTTCTTAATTATCAAAAACTTACCTCTTTTATTAATAAAACTACTCTATCTCCTCCTTTAACTATTCTGAGTACTAGTGAAAATCCTTATGAAATTCCAAACCCTGCCTATGAAATATGATTTTTACGTGATCAGATGCTTCATTCCTGGTTACTCTCATATCTTACTGAGGAAATTTTTATATATGTGATTGGACTTACTACATCTTTACAGGTATAACAGGCTCTTACTCATGCTTTTGGAGCTATTAATCAAAATCGTCAACTTTAGTTCAATATTGAGTTATAAGAACTCAAGAAAAATAATCTATCTATTAGCTCTTATCTCAACAAAGTCAAATATTTTACAGATGAATTACAAGTTGCGGGAAGGACAGTTTCTCCTGCTGAATTTAATGCTATTATTTATCAAAATATTGGGAGTGACTATCATAGCATTATTGCTACTCTTAATATTCACCCAACTCCAGTCTTGTTTCATGAACTTCATGGGCAACTTGTGGCTCATGAAATTCTTCTAAATAGTATGAATACTCCTGTTGCTAATTACCTGAACAGGTCTGGCTCATCTACCTTCTCCACGTCACAGTCGTCATCCACCATGGGTGGGCTTCTGTCAACCCCACAACAACAGCTACTGTCGATGTCACAGCAACAGCCTCTTTAAGCATCACGTCAAGCTTCCTCATTCAATTTGAATTTTAAACGTGGTTTTCAGGGCCTTTGTCAGATTTGTGGCCTGTGCAATCATATTGCTGGTCGCTATCATTGCCGATACTCTAATAAATCTCGTCGATAGTTTCAACTCCAAGCTAATTTTACCTTTTCATGTGGCACTTATCCCTCTCATTACAATAATCATGGTTGTGATCAACATCTTTAGTATCCTGATATGGGTACGGATTCACATGTTATACCTGATATCTCTACATTGAGCAGTGTTTCTGAATACAAAGAGGATAATCAATTGCATTTAGGGAACGGTCAAGGTTTGCAAATTTCTCATATTGACAAAATTTCTTTTCTTATTCACATAATTCCTTAAATATGAATAATGTATTATATGTTCCTCGTATAACTAAAATTTGCTTTCAGTTAATTAATTCGCTAAAGAAAATAATGTTTTCTTTGAATTTTATGTAACACCTCAGCTTAGCCTGAACCAAATCCATATAGAGATCTTCGGGGGGAGATTTTTAATTTCTTTATATTGTTATGCTTATATATATTTATGCATGAAATTGGTATTTATGCATGTTATTTGAATTAGTTCTA
>CANXYC010234591.1:0-12154 GCA_948193065.1 Aleurites moluccanus | reverse complement strand
CCAGTTTTAGGCATTTCGGTAGCGTTGTTTTAGGTTATTTTAGCAAAACTGCCCAAAAATAGATCATTAATAGTTTTCAATCAAAGATATCATTTCATATGTATAAATGCATGACTTATGAATGAATAATACATGAATCATATATATAGACTCACCTCTTAGCAAAACTTCAAAATATTCCCTCCAGTAATCCTAGCCAGCCCATGACTCGCCGTCGACGGCTCTCACTTGGGACGATTCTCCTATATTAACCAAATCACTCCGATAAGACTTATACTCACTATACTTCATATCAAAACATATATCATACCATATTATAGCATATTTGCACACATAAATATACATTATACACCAAAACCCTATTTCATACCATTAACACATTTCAAAGAACACCTTATAGTCATATTTGAATCAAAAGAATTACAAAACCATTAACTTACCAAAAATTCTTCAAAATCTTCAAAACTTTTATTCTTAGCTTTTTCTTGTTTTTCCTTGAAATCTAAGGTTATATTTGTATTCACAATGATGGAATTAACTAGTTTCTATCCAAAAATAGAAGAAAAACATAAGATTTGGTGTTGTCTTAAGGTGACCGAAACTTGCTGGAGAAGGAGAGAGAAAATGGTTGGTGAAAATGGTGATGAAGATGAAGAACAATGAAGTGGTGGGAAAATCTACTAAAATATCAAAGGCTTGATTCAATACATTAGGTTTATGATAAAAATGGTGAAACCTATTCATTCAACCATCCATTTCTTCATCATTTCATCCAATGGTTAGATTTAATCAAGCCTAAAATAATACTATAAGGTTGCATATACCATATAATTCCATATCCCAAAGGAAAAGACTAAACTGCCCTTAATTCAAATGAAACACCTCAATCGAGCAGCTTATCGGGGATTATTTTCAACCGGGTTTAATTCTCTAACAAGACTTCAAATAATTAAAATATTATCATTTTCATGTCCTAATATTCTTTTCTACTTTTAAATATCATGTTAATTTCCATAAAACTCGAAGGGGTGTGAAATGACCATTTTACCCCCAGTTTACCAAAAACTGAATTTTTTCCGATTTCTTCCTGACAACCTTTAAAGTACTTTTACACGTATGAAACTTCCTAAAACATGTATATACACTCAATTCATATATAAACATGCATTAATACACATCATTTTAACAAAGAAAGAACCCTCTAGGTTTGCCTTTTAAAGTTTAAGTTCTAAGCCTTAACTGAAGTGTTACATTTTAATGACACTGTGCACAGTGGTTTAATGATCCTAGCTAGGAGGGGGGTTAAGGTCTTAGCCATGCGATCTGATCAATCGTATGAGTAAATAGTAGGCTACCGGATTGTAGCCTCTGCTTAAATGATCAATAATGATTCTATCATTTTTTGATATGATATGCTATGAATTCTTGATGCTAATGTGGAACCGAACCCATATGTTAAATGACTTCAATTTTATGAATTTTTAGCTGATTAATGATCCCATTATTATTGTACATTTTATGCTATCATTATCCTCCATGTGAGCAACTCCCTCACCTAGCCTCACAGGTAAGATAATATGTGTATTACTCACTGAGATTAAATTCTCACCTCTCGTGGTTTAATGTTTTCAGGTCCGTAATAGATAGTGGTGGTTCCAGCCCATCTTCTCCATCTGAGTTTGGAACTATCAGTATCTATATAACTGCCTCTACTATGAAGAATTTGTATTTTTTTTATTAATTTATAGTTGCTCCATGATTATGACAGTAGTGTAAGATATATATAATTACTATGTTTACAACTCGATTAATATTAGTATGAAGTATCTGAATCTTAATTAAATTGTTAATGTTATGGTAATTGAAGTAGGAATTATAATATGAAAAATGGAAGTCGAGAATATAAAGTGGAATTTTAGAAGTGTTGGTTTTCTTGCAGGTTGTGTAAATTATAAAAATTAAATAAGTTGATAATTTGGAATGTTATAGTTATAAATGAAACTCTGACGAAATTCTTATAAAAATTGCATAAATAATTTATAAGTCAATAATTTGTAAGTTATGATGGTTTATACGAGAATCAGTAGTTTTAAGTTAAATCTTTCCTTAGGATCACGATATCTCGAAGTGGGGATGTGACAGAAACTTATTTATGTATGACCTGCAAAATTATTCAGCAATGTCGTACCTCATTTGAAAAATGTGATTTTTTTTTTATAAATGTTCATATTTTCCTAAATTGATCCTATTTGGGTGCAATTAATTCACATCAATCTTTCAACCTTTTGGTGGGTTATCAAATCTTTCTAAACTAAGATTTAAACCTATATATAAAGGAGGGATTAAATCATTATAAATTATCCAAATTATTATTCTAGTTTTTATTATTCAAATTCTTTAATTTTAGCTCTTAATTCTTTTAAACTTTGAAGAATAGAAGAGTTAAAATTGTAAACTTAAAATTTTATCAAATCTAACTAGTTTATTCTTAAATTCTTTACTTTAATTTCAATAAATTTTAATTTAATGTTTTCTTTTAATTTGTTTACTGTTAGTATTTTTCTTTTCTTCTCCATGAGTGATTAAACTCATTTTTTAAATTTAAATGTAATCTTTTGAACTCACTTTTGATTTTTTATATTTCATTTACTGGTTAAATAGTTGGAATTAACCTATTGTCTTAGAGTTTAATTTTTGTGAATAATTGATTACCATTTATATGTTTAAAGTATTATTTAAATTAGCGAAAATGAAAGCATAATGTTAGTTCATTAAGATATTAGACTTAGGAAGTGTTGTTTAGAAATAAGAACATTTTTTTTAATTATTAAAAAATATTTTAAATAATTTAATAAATTTGTACTAATTGTTTGAGATCATGATCATGAACTTAATAAACTTAATAAATTTGTGTTAATTATTTAAGGTTAGAAGAGTAAATTTAAGATTAGCAAGAATATTTGTATTATATCTTGAAAGAAAATTCTACATAATTTAAAGAAATATGATCATTAATTCTAATAAATTAAATTAATTAAAAAAAATATAAAGAAGTCATATGTAATCAATTGATAAAATTTAAATTCTAGATGTTTTAGATATATTAAATTTTAGTTAAATAAATTTAAAATCTCAAATTTATCTTTATCCTAATATCAAAATTTCCTCTTCTCCCTATAATTTTTTCTAGTTTTCTATGTAATCCTGACTAAAAATTCTAAAATTCAATTAAATATTCAACCCTCCATATTCCCTAAAATTTCCACATGATTCTTTGTCACCTTTTTTTTTTTCCAGAATTTTTTTATTTAAAATTAAAATAAATATATAAATTATCATTATTAATTAATTTTCCTTTGTATTGATTGGACTATATAATAGGAGAGTTAATTATTCATATTTTTTTTTTATTGTATATACATTTATATTTTAAATTTCAATAAAAAAATTAAAATAAATAAATGATTTTATGTCAATTATTTTCAATTACTATTATATTAATTTTTTCTATTTGTTCAAAATTTTATTCGCCTTTTTCATTCAAAAAATATGGTATGTTTACATTTTTTTAATTTTATATAATATGATTGCTTTGATTTATTTATTTATTTCTTATGCATAATTACAGAAAAATATATTTATTATAATTAATATTTAATTATTAATTTATTAGAGTTACATAAGAAAAATATATGAACCTAAAATCATAATAAAAAACAATAATTTTAAATTTTTTTATTGGAGTAAAAAAAATTACATACTATTAAATTTTATTTAATATTATTTTTAAAATATAATATTAATAAAAGATAATCAATTTAACAATGAAAAATAATCAAAATAAAGATTTATCGTATAATATAATTTCAGGGTTATATATATATATATATACATATATATTCTTGTTACATTTATGAATTGGAATTATAACTATAGAATTTGCATTAATGAATTTGGATGGTTAGCCTTATATCTATCCAACTCTCTCTCTCCCTCCAAAATACATCCAGAAAATAAGAGAAAAGAATTAAAAAAAAAAAAAAAAAAAAAGGATAAAGAGCCAACGAAGAAAAGAACCTCTTTTTGGGAAAAAAAGAGACGAAGGAGAGAGAGAAGGGAGTTGTTTGGTAACTCGGAATCTATCTATCTCTCTCTTCCTTCCCTCTTTCTCTTCTTCTTCTTCTCCTTCTTCGTGCGATTCCAAAATTTTCCTGTGAAAATATAAGAAACACAAAAGAAAATTGAAGAAAGATAAGAAATTGGAGGAAAAACAAGAAGAAAAATAATTTCTCAGATTTAAAGAGTTTGTTTTGAAATTAAAAAAAAAAATTGTAAATTTTTCTAGATCGTTATGGAGTTTGATAATGTTGAGTGTGTCTCGGCCTCTGATGGGTTGGATGAAGATGAGACCCATGACAGCAATTTGCATCATCACCTCCATCAATTTTCTTCATCAAAGCCACATAATGCCATTGCTAATAACATCAATAAAGTTATTGGTCCAACCGTGACTGCGATCCCTCCGGCTACTAGTGTCCATGAACTGCTAGAATGCCCTGTTTGCACCAATTCTATGTACCCACCTATCCATCAGGTATTATGTTATATTGCTATAATTCAATACTGTTTGCTTATTGGGTTTTCTTTTCCCCCCTTTGATTTGGGCCATTTTTGTTGAATATGATGAATCTATAATGTTTTTTTTTTTTTTCAGAATTTTATAATATTGGATGGATTTTTAAGATATTAACGGTGGTTCTCATGTCCATGTGTATAGGTTTTCTATCAACACTGGCTAATGGTTTAAATAACCATATATATAGATATGAGACTTTGGCATATAGTAAGTCAATGACGTAAGGAATTGATATAGGAGTTAATGACCATTGATAAAAATTTAAGGCATTTTGTTTGTCTTTTCAATTTAATGGTATACCATGACTATATATCACCATGATCATTGGAATCTTCCATATGTTAACTTGATAATGCTACTCTTTTTGTGAAGATTTTTTGCTTTAAAGTAAATATCATCGAGTTGTATTTTTTCCTAATCATATTGCCATATATTAAAAGGATATCTTCTGCAAAGAGCATAATGTGATTGGAGTTTCATATTTAGTTGCATTGTTTGTAAGTCTTATGAAGCCAAAAAATCTGGCCTCATTATAGATAGGGGATCCGATGATATGATCATAGCTTAGGGAACCACAAAACAGGGAAGTTGATTAGGGGCTTTTGGGTGTGTCCTGCGGGAGACCTTTTGAAGCCAAAGTCTTAAGAGTATCTACTGCTGAGAGGTTTAGAAAGAGAAAATGAGAGCTAGAGAGAGGAGACTGAAAGAATGAGCCCCCTATCTTTAGCCTTAGGCTATATATTTGTTGGAGGGGAGGAGGGGGTGATATATCCTTCATCAAAATTCATACCATCACCAAGTTTGTTTTCACTTAATTAAGTATGCTTGTTAACTATGTGATTTTCCCATTGACTATTCCATAATTATATATTATGTTGTTTGAACAAAATAGTTCATCTGTGATTCTGGTCGAAGTGCTATATAAATATAAAAGCAAGATATGTTTTATATTATTTTGTTGGTCATAGTTATTAAAGGTGCAAGGTGCACCAGGCGATGGCCCTAGTATCTCTGCAAGAGAGAGGCGGGCGACCACACTCAGGCGTTCGCCTTTTTGCTTAGGCGTGCGCCTTGTTCAGGCGCGAGGCATAAAAAAAGGTGCACCTTCTACACTTCTACCTCCGGTGAGGACACCCACACAAAATAGCCACCACTAGCAGACTCGAAATTTGTCAATCTATAAAAATCTAACTCTGGCGATCATGAGCCAGAAAAGTCACTGGAAAGCCATCTCCATCACCGGAAAGTTGCTGGAATCTGGCCAGACAACCACCATTTGAGTAGCCCAGTGCTGGTATTTCTTTTTCCAGCATCCAGGCGACTTGGATCTTTCCAACGGTCTTGCTTTGGGGCTTCTTTGTTTCAGTCTCCTTACCTCTTTTTTTTTTTTTCCTCCTCCAACATTCCTAGGTTTTACTTAATCAGTAACAACATAATATTTTAAAAGATAACTCATTTTGTAAGGCCTTGGCTTATGCAATTTTACTTTCTTTTTCCTTTTTCTTTTCTCCTCACTTAACTCTTTGTTTTTCTTTTGAATTAGTATATTATATTTTTCTTTTCTTGTTTAGATTCTTAACAATGATGCTTTGAGAGTTAACTTTTGTCATTTTCTTTTAGAAAAGAGTTGATTTATTGGATGTGTGTTATAAATATTAAGCATTAACTTATTTAAACAGAATTGATTTTTTGAATTTGTTACGAGTAGTAAGTGTAATTTGGTTAAATAGAGTTCATATGTTAAATCTGTTATGATTATTAAGTGCTAATTTAGTTAAATAGATCTAATTACTTGAATTTGTTGTACATATTAATAATTTATTTTGAATATTTTTTCATTTTCCTTTTTTTTTTTGCACCTCATCTCTCTCTGGTGCATGCTTGCGCCTTATGCCTTGTGCCTAAGCTCCAGGACCCCTTTGCGCCTTGCTCCTTTAATAACTATGTTTGGTTATATGTAGGACTTTAGCTTTTTACACCTTGTTGCCTTTATGAGTGACTTGTCACCTTCTTATATGAGTATCCCTGTTTATCCCTTGGTCTATTCTTAGAATTCCTCCAATAATACCATAACATCTCTTGAATGCAAATGTGGGTGTGTGTGGACTAAAGCATAAGTACTTACACTATAATCTAGATTTTTAACTATTTTGCCTTTACAGTGTCATGATGGACACCTTAGAATCTAGATTATTAACTATTTTGCCTTTACAGTGTCATAATGGACACACGTTGTGTTCCACTTGTAAAACAAGGGTGCAGAATAGGTGCCCCACTTGTCGACAGGAGCTAGGGGATATCAGGTGCTTAGCATTAGAGAAGGTGGCTGAGTCACTTGAATTGTCCTGTAAATATTACAATTTGGGGTGCCCGGAGATATTTCCATATTATAGTAAACTCAAGCATGAGGCAGTTTGCAACTTCAGGCCATATAGTTGCCCTTATGCTGGATCAGAATGCTCTATTGTTGGAGATATTCCTTTCTTAGTTGCACATTTGAGAGATGATCACAAGGTGGACATGCACACGGGTTGCACTTTCAACCATCGTTATGTGAAGTCAAATCCCCGTGAAGTGGACAATGCAACTTGGATGCTCACGGTAATTTTATTATTGCCTTTTAGTCTCTTTAACTATAACATAGTGAAGAATAATATTATTGTGTGACATGCCTCCATGTTCTATATTGTTTATATATGTTTTAAGTGGGTGATACTGATAAATTGTTTTTAAGGTTTAATTAGAAAATCTACCTGAGGTTTTAATGTGAAAAAAAAAAAGTCTCCCTTCGATTTAAAAAAATATATACTTTTAGCCCCAACAGTTTACTAAGAGGGAGAATGCTTTGGTCCCTGAGGATATTATAAAACTTTTTTGTACATTTAGTCCTCCACTTCTGCAATTTTACTAAAATTTGGTTGGTTTAAAATTTTTATCATACTCTAATACTTGAGTTTCATTATCCTTGTAATATGTATAACCTAAACTACATTTTTTTTGGAACAAAAAGAATAACATATTAGTAAGTATGCTTATTATTAAATGTTGAATTAGGTGAAGACATTTCCAATATATGGTCAAAGATGTATGGCTAATTGCATCAACAAATTCAAGTTCATCAACTGAACAATGAGTAAATAACCTATTCTGGACAAATGACGGAGAAGGATGTCATTAGATCATTGGTTTAGGAGTCCATCATTGGAAAATAAATGTGTATTTGTTTGTAGAAATTTGGGTTAAACACAATAGCCCTTGAAATGGTTAAACAACCAAATTTTAGAGATTATTAAAGGTGGTGAATTGCCAGGATTTGAACCTTTGACCAATTGTGCTATAAAGCAGGCACTCAAATCATTGGTTTACTAATCCAAACAACCATGACTTTCATATTCATTATGGCATTTATGGTTTAATATTTTTTTACTTGTTTACTGTTTTTATATGTTTCACGTTTCACAATCTTTGAATGGTGGTGACTTGCATTAACTTTTTATCAGGTTTTCCATTGTTATGGTCAATATTTCTGCCTTCACTTCGAAGCCTTCCAGCTTGGCATGGCCTCCGTTTACATGGCATTCCTTCGTTTCATGGGTGATGAGACTGAGGCTCGTAATTATAATTACAGCCTTGAAGTAGGGGCAAATGGTAGGAAACTCATTTGGGAGGGTACCCCGCGAAGCATCCGAGATAGTCACAGGAAGGTGAGGGATAGTCATGATGGTCTCATCATTCAACGAAATATGGCACTTTTCTTTTCTGGAGGGGATAGGAAAGAACTGAAGCTTAGAGTTACTGGGAGGATATGGAAGGAACAACAAAATCCAGAAGCTGGTGTTTGCATACCAAACCTCTGTAGCTAAAAAACTGAGTGATTTTGAAAATATTTTATAAGATTTGTGCATTTGTGATTGCTCTGTGTTGTGAATATTTATGATTGCTTTGTGTTGTGGAAACCCAAGCTGGAAGGCTAGAATCCTCAAAATGGCAAGTTTCTTGTAACTTGAAAGTTTATTTTTAAGAAAAGAGGATTTGTCAGGTAATTTGTATCCGTGATCATTGAACTATAAACTAAATTTTAGTATAATTATGTATGTAATTTTTTTTATTATTGAAGTCATTAAACAAATTAAAAAAATTTATTGCATTTTTCAAGTAAAATTTTAGTTGGATTTGTTGACGGTAAATAATCTAATTAGATGTTGACTTATTAAAAAAAGTCACATAAATAATGTTATATCAAATTAAATCATAATTATTAAATTATAGATCAAATTATAATATGATCATATACTTATTTTTTTTATTATTATAAACACTAAATAAGTTTGATTATTCTAATATAATTTTCAGGTCAATTTAATTATTATTTTGAAAATAATTTAAAAATTTAAATATGAAAAATTTAGTCAATTTATTTTTTGATTAAAATTTATAATAAAAAATTTTAGTATTTAATTGGATTACTTATTTGTCACATTAGTAAATCTTATTAGAATTTCAATTGAAAACTCTAATAATTTTTTTATAATTTATATAGTGATTTTAATAATGAAAAAATTATATATATGATCATATTATAATTTGTTTTATAATTCAGTGATCATATTTATAAATTACTTGTCAATTTCTTTATATTTTTAGTGGAAAAAAAGAAAAAGCTGATTTTAACAAATTTATATAATATGAGTAGATTTACCCTGTGAAAAATGAAACTGGTTTTTTTACTATGCCAGACGACTACAATGACTAAACAGGAAGTGAGAAGTGTTAGTTATACGAATGCCACAGTGTTAACCAAGTTGTACTTTTAATCTATTTTATTATTTTACTCATTTGATTCACACCTCATCTTTATTTTGATTTTTAAATATTTTAATATTTACATATATTTTAGTAAAATTATTTTTATTAATATATTTTATTTGTAATGATAAAATTATTAATTATATATAATTAAAAATTTATTGTAATATATAAAATAGTATTTTTATTTATCATTTTATAATTTAATTATTAAATAATTTTTAATTAATTGCAATCATTGAAGGACAGCTTAAATTTTAGATATAAAACTTAACAGTGGTTATCTTTGGTAAAAGAATATTTTTAATATTCATAATTAACGGTATCTGTATGATAAAGTACATGTAATTTTATCCTGTTGATTATCTCTGAATTTTGTGCACCTCGAAATGGATTTATTTGCTCCCAACAATTTTCGGGTTTGAACGCACAGTCATCCATCTGCTGGCATACTCCTCAAACTTTGAATTCTTGCACAAGTAATAATACTGCATACTACTGGTTAAAAAAATATTCATTACCTAAATTTAACTTTTAATTTAGTAATATTTCTAAATTTTAATTTGTAACCAAAAAAAAATTTAAATAATTATTTTTATTATAATCATTATCCTTAAATTTAATTTTTAATTAAGTAATATTCCTAAATTTTAATTTATAGCACAAAAATTTTCAAATAATTATTTTATTATACTAGTGATCATTTCTCCCATTTTATGAATTTCTCCCATTTTATGATTTGTATTTAATCAAAGATTTTAAGTGACTCCATATTAATTATTTTTACATATTATTCATAATTTTTAAAAAAGTGATGTCACTTTTTTAAAATTTTATCGCGCGCTTTTTCAATTATCACTCTCCCTATTTTCCCCTTTTTTCTTCATATCAAACCCATATTTAATTTTTTTTTTTAACAAGAAAAGAAAATTATTTGCAAGATTTAAATCTTATTTGGACTATGATAAACATGCAACCTGTGGTGGTTGCTAGCTCGTAAGAGTCAATTAAGAAGCAGAGAAAGAGAGAGCTAAAGAAGATCATACCTTGTTGTACTCACATCTGCTTCTACTCTATCGGCACGAACACCATTCTCACTTCTTCAAAGGCTGGTTGATCTAGATTGGTGAGTCCAAAATTGGCAAATTGCAACCTTTAAATCCAATCTTACACTATAAAATTTGGTACTCCCCATTTTCTTTGAACTTATTTCGTTTAATTTAGCAAATTTAAATGGGTATTCTCTTTTAGGGATTCAAAAAGTTGTTTCATTTTCAATTTCTACTAGTTGCAACAAAAATAAAGTTGACATTTTGACTATTTTTTGGGGAGGAAAAATAGGTTACTAAAATTTTGGATTTGAATATTGGCGAGGTTTGGATAAAGAAAGGAACAACAACTATGGAGATATTGCTTTACTTTTAAATTGTATACCCAAACATCGTGTTAAGAATTCTAATTCTAGTCTTAAGACTATTGATTTCAGAGTAAAAAACTTGATGAAGAGTGGGGTACATGGGTTGATGTGAAATCTTTAGGTAATAGATATCTTTAATTTGGGTATTGATTGCTCTCTATTTCATTTGCTGAATTTATTGGTGGTAAAGGAAATTGTATTTATTTAGTGATGATGATGAACCACAATTAAGCAGTGAAAGAGTTCAAATTCAGGTATTCCCATTAGAGGACAGTAGCTTCAAGAACCTAGAAGAGTTTCCCGAATTTTCTGGCCATCTAAATAAACCTATTATTTTTGTTGTTGCTTGACTTGAAAGAAAATAAAAGAAAATCTAGGAAAAGAAAAGGAAAAAAAGAAGAAGATGAATAAAAAGAAGTGAAAGAGAGAGATGTGTGGGGAAGAAGATAGGAGGTGAGATTTGGATCCTCAATAATCACAAATATCATTTAAAAATAATTAATAAAAATACACGTAAGACTTTCGGTGGAATGTTCGCCGGAAAAATAGATCAAGGATTGTTAAAGAGAGTTCTACTCCAGTTCAATAACTTCATCTACTGTTGTAAATCTTAGCCTAACATACAATTGTATTGTTTATCAGTTCCACCTAATACTTATCCTAAGAGCTATATATATATATGTATGTAACACCAAGTTTAACCGAGCTTAGTATGGTTTAGGACCTTTGGGAATTTTTTTTTAATTATTTAGAATTTAATTGATGTGTATTTATGTGTGTTTGATTTGTAATTAATTAAATTAGAAAGAAATAACTTAAGGATAATAAAATAAAAATAGGAAAAATTGGGGTTTTTAAATAATAGGACTTGATTTTAAAATTTAATAGGAGGGATTTATTTAGGAATTTATAGGACTTATTCGAACTAAAATAGAAAGAGGGAGGAGTTAGTTGTAATTTTCTGCATCTTGATTCCATAAAATGAGATATTGGTACATTTCCATCCAAAGGTTGCATGCATAGGATTTAAAGCAAGCTTAATAGAATTGGATGCACTAGATTGGTTGTCAATTCTCCACTAACTAATAAAATATTCAAAAACCAATTCAGCTTTTCATTCTTCATCACCAACCCGTGTACCATAGGCCAACAAACAGAAATTTCCTTCTTCTTCCTTGAGCATTTCGGCCATTGGAGAGTTCTTGGAGCTTTTGGAGAAATTGTTTGAACTTTGAGAAGAATTTATCCCCTCATCTCCTCCATTTCTTCCTTTAGTTTCAACTTCAAGCTTGGTG
>CANXYC010234361.1:0-45327 GCA_948193065.1 Aleurites moluccanus | reverse complement strand
AAAAAATAAGAAAATAAATTACTTTTAAAAATTAATTATTTAATTAAATAAAAATAATACTATTTATTTTGATTTTAAATTAAAATATATAAAAAATAAATAAATAAAAATATAATGTATAAATATTATACATAAAATTATATATATATATATTTTAATATTCTAATTTTAATTAAATACAAAAGTAAGAAAATATGATTAAATATATAAAAATAATTTTTAAATATATAAAATTAGGAAATAGATTAAATAATAAAAAATTAATTTTATTTATTTTAATTTTAGAAAAGTATATTTAAATAAAAATTAATTATTTCAATTTAATAAAAAGTAATTTTAAATTAAAAATAATATATTTTTTTTAATTTTAAATAAATAAAATAATTAATTTTTATTTAGTTATTAATTTATTTTATTTTTTATATTTTTAATTTTAAAAAAATACTTTTTTGTAAATAAATAAAATTTTAGGGACTAAATTGTAATTTACCAATTACTTTTTTAATCCTTGTGGGGTCCAGGTTGAAAAGTCAACGGTCAAATGGTCGGAATTATAAATTTTAATAACGTTAGAATCAAAATTATATCTCGAAAAATATTAAAAGCTAATGTGCTCCTAGGGTTAAATGGCAGGGTCAAAATTATACCTTATCCCTAATAATAATAATATGAAAAGTTATTATATATATATATATATATATATATATTAAGGGAGTGAGATTATTCAATAGAGATGCACATAATATTATTTTTATATGTAAATAATTATATATTGTATAAAATTTTTAAAAATATATTATTTTTTACGCAAATTTAATTTTGTTATAAATAAGTATAACTTTAGTTTTTATGATAAAATATGATAAATAATTTATTTTTATTACCACAAATTCATAAATTTTTTTTGCTTATACGAATTATATAATCTCATATATTTCATACACTCAAATTAATGAATAATGAAATATTTTAATTAAAATAATTTTTTTTTTATATATAATAAAAAGATAATATATTTTATTTGTTTTTATTTCATATATTTTTATTTTATATGTATTTTTTTACTTATTCCAAATTTTGTAGCAATAATTTTATGATTTTGGGAGCAAATATTTCTTGCAGTGGTTACCTATCTTCGTCGGTGTCCGAGTATTTCCCATAGAAATTCAAACGATTCCTTTCCAGCCATATATAGACCAAATTGTGATCCGAAGGAAATGGTCATCCATTTTATTTATTTTTCATTTCGAAGCTTCCATCTGTAAAACAAATTAACCCTCTATTTCACGAAGAAATTTTTTAGATATAGTGCCATTCAACTATCCCATTACAAGAATAGTAATTAAATCTGAACAAAATTTTAAATTTAAATACTTATGTAATTAATTCATTTCAAATGATAATTTATTTTTTTAACAATCTTTTTGGATACTATAAACCCCAACGTATCTGAATCTACTGTAGCTAACTCAGTGTAATTAGAAGCATTTATGATTTTATAAATACACTTAAATAAAATAAAATAAAAAAGAGTAGAACAAAAGGCAATTAGGTACACCGTACATGCGTGGAGATATATAAATGGTCAAATTACGTACAAAACCGTGTTCTAACTTTGAATTTTCCAAGCATGCATTTAATTACTCTGTAAATATGATTATGATTATGATTATTATATAATACAACAGAAATTCTAAACCATTAAAGTATGAAAATTGCAAGAAATCCAAATACGAAATAGTAATAATATTGTCTGAATTCATGAGCAGTAGGAGAATCATAGCATTAAAAAACTAAAGAAATTTCATGGGAAAATTAATTATTTTGACTACATCAATATTACAGGTCAAAATATTGTAGGATAGGACACTATAAATAGGGTGCGAGGCCTTTCCTTGTTCTTCATCCTCTTGTTAATTATAAAATTCATCTCTTAATTAAATTAGTAGCTTCTTACTTCGATATATTAATTCTCTTTTCTCTCAATTTGCAACAAATGGCTTTTGCTAATTGCAAGGCTTTGACAATATTATTAGTGATTTTCTGTGCTGGGTTGCAATGTGAAGCACAACTTTCTGATGAAAATTTTTATAACACAAGTTGTCCTAATGCTCTTAGTACTATAAAAGAAGCTATTAGCACAGCCGTCTCCCGGGAGAAGAGAATGGCTGCTTCCCTCATTCGTCTTCATTTTCATGATTGCTTTGTTCAAGTAATTAAATTCATTACTTAATTATTGCTACTAAATTGAATAATACTTCATTTATTTCTTGATATAATCGCTAGATTAATTATTGGTTTTGTAATACTATTATTGTAGGGTTGTGATGGTTCAGTCATGTTGGATGATACTACCACAATGATGGGTGAAAAAAATTCAATCAACAATGCAAATTCTACTAGAGGATTTGAAGTCATTGAGTCTATTAAGGCTGATTTAGAGAGTCAGTGCTCTAAAATTGTTTCTTGTGCTGATATTCTTGCTGTTGCAGCTCGTGATGCATCTGTTGAGGTAAGTGCTTAACTTTTAATTAATTATTAGTCTCCGACTGACCTTAAATTTATAATCTCACAAAATTTAGAAACGATTTTAATATCATTATTATATATTAATCTAGCTTTGTATTCTAATTACTTGTAAAAAAAAAAAAAAGATTGGTGGACCAACCTGGCCAGTGAAACTTGGAAGAAGAGACGCCACCAATTCAAGCATAGACTTAGCAAACGACAACCTTCCTCGCTTTACAGATTCTCTAACCCGACTCATTTCCTTATTTGCTAGCAAAAATCTAAATGAAAGAGAAATGGTTGCTCTTTCAGGTTAGTATATATGTATTTAAAAATGTTTATATATTATATATAATTAATTAGTTTCAATTGTGGTTAAAGTTGATTAATTATATAATTAATACAGGATCACATACACTTGGGCAAGCAAGATGTTTCAGCTTTCGTACAAGGGTAAACGACAATACAAGTGATATTGATCCTGAATTTGCTAGAAGTCTAAGAGAAGACCTTCCATGCCCAGCTGATGGCTCAGGAAATAATAATCTTGCACCACTTGATTCAGTGACTCCCAATGGATTTGATAACAACTATTTCAGGAACCTTGTTGATAAAAAGGGTCTACTTCAATCAGATCAAGTGCTTTTTAGCGGTGAATCAACAGATGCCATTGTTAATGAATATGTTAATGATGGTTCAATCTTCAGTTCTGATTTTGCAGCTGCAATGGTAAAGATGGGAGATTTAAGCCCCAAAACTGGTAATGAAGGCCGAATTGGACAGTTCTGCAACGTTGTTTAATTCATTTTTGCCAATGAATTTTTAATTGTTTGTATTCTGCAGTAATAAAATAGTGAGAGAATAGTATTTGTAGCTCTGAGAGCAAGATATAGATTTATTTCTCTCATTTCTGTATGTATCCTTGTTCAAATCTATTGTGACTGTTTTTTTTTTTCCAAAGCTGTACCTCAATTGTGATTTATGAAGTATAATGTATTTTTATTATTTTAAAATACAATAAAAAATTATTTGTTTTATTTGTGTTAATACTAAATCTTAATACTTTAAGAGATGTGATACACATCAAGAAATTGATTAATTTCCTACTACTCCAACTAATATAATGAGGTAATCTATATTTTATTTGGCAAAATACATGTTTTCATATTTGAATTATTAAAGAAAGTTATTGTGACACTCAACTTTCAACAAAATTATTAAAAGCATATAATTTTATTTTTATAATAATCAAACTATTTGAAATAATATACACTCTAAACTAAAATCCCTATCCAAAATAATTTAAATTCGAAATGATTTAAATCTAAAATGGTTTAATCTAATTCAATCCATTTGTGACCTTAAAATTTGATAACTTAATTTAATTAACCATTTTTTTTTTTTGGGTTAGGGTAGAAATTCTATAAAGAAAGGAGAAATCCCTAGTTTTTCATATAAACTAACAAAACTTAAAAGGGGATTATTCTAGATGAAATGGGTCATATACATTTAAATCAAACTAATTCTCTTTTGACATTTGTAATATGTAAATGTAAAAAGAATCAAAGGTTTATAGTCTACAAACAAACCACTTTCTGACTTAGAATTTTCATAGATATTCACTAAATGACAAATTAATGTGAGGAGAGCGTTAGTACCTCATATTTCCATGACTATATGGAGGAAAGTATATAATATAAAATATAGAAACGACTAAAAGGAATAGCTAATGGTAAAAATATATCAATCTTTTTGCTTTATTAAATTTTTAATTATATAGTTAAATTTTAAAATATACTGTTAATTATACATATTCTATATGTTCAAATTTACAGTATTAATATTTTATTATTAATATAAAAAATAAATAATTTTCCTTTTTTTTTCCCTCTCTGTTTCTATTCTATGCTCCACTTAATTTCTTTAGCTATCTTCTCCACACTGGAACTAATTATTTCAGCGACAAAACGACAGCAATATAACGATTAAACGCGCTAAACCTAGGTGACTGGATTGCAAAGAATTAAAATCCGTTTGATTTAGTTATTCGTAATAATTATTAGTTATTATAACTGATATATATTATTTAATAATTAATTATTGTAAATATTTAATAAAATTATTATTAATCGTTAGCTGTTAATATGTTTAATGGTTATTAAAGATAAATATTAATATTTATCATTTTATTTAAGTATTATTTTTAAAGGTAAAGTTTAATCTTTCTATAATAAGTATAAACTTTTCAAAAAAAAAAAAATTTAATTATAACTTTTATAAACAACAACTATTAAGTTATCTAACAATTAATAACTATCATTAATTAAATATATTTAATAAAATTTTTTATAATAAAAGAAAAACTAATAATTACATTAAAATTTTTGTCAAACACTCATTTATAAGTTGATTCACATGACTATATTTTTTTTTTCCTTAAAAAACTAAAATTATGTGTAGATCATGAACTAAAATTATATGTAGATCATGTAATATATACTTACCAATATTTTAACTAACTAAAATAAAGTATATGCTTATAAAAGTATAAAATGACTATATTCTATAAATCCAAATTGAAATTTTATATGTTATATAAATTTATATCTAAAATCTACTATGGCTAACATAATTTTATTCAGGAATGAACGCAGGATTTTAAAAACGGCAGACACTCCTTCATATTTAAGAAATGATTCAAAAAAAAAAAAAATACTATAATAATGAATTAAATTTATTTAAAAATCTAAAAGACACTATGATAATAAAATATATTTATTTAAAAATCTAAAAATAATAAAAAATATCAAAATAAATTTATATTTCAATTAAAAATAATCAAAAGTTATTATAATATCATTGAAAAACTGAAAATAGTAAGAAAATGGAGGAAAAATTAAAAATTGAAAGAAAATTGGATTAGATAATATTTTATTATATATTAAATAATTAATTTTTTAAAATATAAAAATTGTTTTATTATTTTTAGTATATATCAGAAATTAAATAGTAATTTATCCTAAAAAATTTAAAAATTAAATGGTAAAAAATAAAAAATAAAAAAATTTATAATTAAATAATATTTTATTAAAAATAAAAAGATGAATTTATTAATTTTATAAATTTTAAGAATTAAATACTAATTTTATGTTAAAAAATTTTAAAATTAAAGGGTACCTACCCTTACCTAGCTATAGATAGGCATCTGATTCTACCTAACTAGCTAGAAGCAAAGATTTTATAAATGCATCTAAAAAATGAATTAGAACAAAAGGCAGTTAGTTGCACGGACATGAATAGATGGTCAAAGCTATATAAAACCATATTAATTTTCAGACTTTGAACACATTTCAATTCGTTAATTGTTCTCTAAACATGATTGTTATGGTGAATTACTATTTAAACCCTTCAAATTTTAATTTAATGATCCTTTATATATTAACTATATTTGTATGTGATTGTTAAGCCAATAAAGCAGCGATTTCTATTTTTGAAAAAATGAAGTGTGATAGAGTAAACACATGATTGTAAAAACCGTTAATGGGAATCTTTTGTTTTTCAAGGAAGCATTGAAAATAAAAACAATTCATGCGTTTGTAATCCTTAACACAAGTTTTTAAATAATTCTCCATTCATAAATTTATTCAAGGAAATGTGAACAAAATTTAATATCATGTCCATTTTTTATTATTTTATATTTAAAATTTAAATGATGATTTTTTTAACAGAACATAAGAAAATTTTAAATATTATAAAAATGAATATATGTCTAAATTCATTTATATTAAATCCCAAGCTATCCTAAAATTGATTTTGTGATATTGAATATATTTTTTTTAATTTTAAATTATTTGATTACATATACATAAAATTTTAATAAATTAAAATTCATTTAAAATAATAAATTGAAAATTAAAAATAAAAAAATTTAGAATTAATACAATAAATTATTAAACATTTAAATAATTTTATAATTAAAAAATTACAACAATTATTAACATTTATTTTCTATTTTATTAAAATCCATCTTAGAACCAATCGCACTTAATTCTCTAGAAGCAAAGAATTGTAGACGCGCATGTAAAAAGTACAAAAAATGAAAAATATTAACTTAAAAGAAAACACATTTTACTCGACCTAAATTAGAAAAAGCAGTTCCATGTATGGATACGACATAAGATGGTCACACGTTTAGTAATTATAATAGAATAACCCATCTTATAACCGCAAAATTAAGAATCTAAATTTTCATAAATTTTTTTAATACGAAAATTTTATTAATTTTTTTAAAAAATATTTTTTTTAGAAAAAATAATTTTAAAAAATATTAACAAAAGAGTTGCTCTTTACTGATTGCAACACATGTAATATTAATTTTTAATCAAAATTTAACTAATGAGTTATATAAAACGGATAATCAAATTCTTATAAATCTCCTTCCATTCATATTATAATTTAAATTTGAGATTTTTCATAAAAATTATAAGTTTTTACTATTAAAATGTTTTTTTGATAATCATATAATCAGAGAGACAGAATGACTAATAAATTGAGATGAATCTATATTGTTCTAAAAATAAACTTAATAATTTATAGAAATATTTTTATTTGATCGATTTATTTATGTTTAATTTTTTATTTAATTTCAAGTGTTTAATTTTCATTCGATATGTTTATATAAAATTTTTTAATTATTTATTAATTAAAAATTAATTTTTAATTTTTTTTTCACAATATAATATTATTTTTGATTGGTCAATGAAAAAAAAAGTCTTTAACTTTCAGTTTTCTTAAATTTTATTCGTGTATAAAAAAACTAAAAAAAATTCCTCGAATTTGTATTGCTTGCGTGGATTTGAAGAATGATAATAATATTGTTGATGATGTTATTAACTTGATTGTCATGTCAATCATAGCTGTTGGATGAAAATTTCTAAAACAAGTAATTAAATAGAGATGTGATATTGCCTGTTAACAAGTATTGCAACAGCGGTGTGAGGGGAGAAATAATAGCAAAGCGATTGACTTTGTTTCGAAGGTCAAAAATCAAGCTTTTATTTTTTTATTTATTTATTTTTTTTATAGGAGCTTTGATGTTAAGAAAAGAAAATTAATATTAATAAGCAATTAATAATATAGTCTTAGTTAATGTAGAGTTTATTTGACAACTATAGAGCAATTTGTGAGATTCTTTGTAATAATATATAAAACTTTAAATCAAATTTTTTGAATTGTGCTTCTAAATTTTTTTTTTAAAATTTTTCAAAACGTCTCAAAATATATTTCGTTTAATATTTTATTATTTTTTATGAAATTTGATTAATATATCACTAAAAATAATATAAAAAAAATATTATAGATATTACACACCATAAAAATTTGATATATTCATAGATATATCCAACGAAATTGCAAAATTTTAATGGATGGTGCCCACTGTTCTATTCATAATTGAAATATAGAGTTTAAATTTTAGACAAGAATTTTCTTTGCTAGGTTTGCTCACTAGGAAATTTAGTTGGCATATCCAATTCCAGCCTAGAGTAAGTTTGGGATTTAGCTGCTTGCCTAGGAATTTTTGTCATTGCTGCTTTTGGAAATATTTGTCAATACTAGGAGCATATATCCAGTTAATGATCATGAATTAATAATTTAAAAAAAAAATATCCATTTAAAATTACTTTATTATCCTTTATTTCAATGAAAAGACATCCATTTCATATTTATATTTATTTTATGTATTTTTATTATATTGATTGAGTGAATTTTATTACTTGACTTCCACCCTAACTATTTAGGATTGTGTGACAAATTGGAGCAGGTCAAACTGGGTATTTACCCATTTTTTTAGTTTATTATATTCTTTATATATCCTATTTTTTATTAAGATTTTTTTTTACATATTTTCATTTATATTGTAAAATATATAATTACACCTTTGTTTACATTCAACGTATTCACATTATACAAATAAAATTAAAATTAGAAAAAAAAAATGAAAGACAGTAAAAATATATAATACATTATTCAGATCGAGTCTATTCATCATTTATTCTCCGTCCCAATTCAATTTGGATTAAAAATTAAAAATTTATTCTTTACTTATTTGCACACGAAAATATCATTTATAATCAAGTCTAATAAAGCTTTTTTATTAGAACGAGTGAAAAATTAAATCTGAATCAATTATCCATTTATTATTAGATTATGTTTAATATATAAATTTATATTAATTTTTAATTTAGTGTTGATATATTTGTCATCTTAATTTGAAATCGACTTTATATTTAAATTATCTCTCTATATATAATAAATTGACTTTTATATTTTCTATTTTTAAAATTTATCATCTTTCAAATAAAATTTAAAAAGTATGATTTATAAGGTTTTATATCTTTTTATTATTAATCATGTAATTTATATGTTATAAATGCGAAAAGAAAAAACAATATAATTAGGGGCGGAGGACAGGTAATCATCCTTCTGAGTGCTGACTAGCCATATATATGATTATTTCGTCCAACCGTCCCCAAGGAAATTCTACTTGCATACAACAAATTAGGCCGAACCTATTTGATTATATATATATACAATGTGTAAAATGTCCTTAAGCCTAAACCTTCGAGACTTTTTTTTTTTCAATTTTAGTCTAATTTAATAATATTGATTAATGATTTTAATTAATTAATTACTGAATAGTAATCAAAAGTACACATAAAGTTTATATATATACCTTAGTAGGCAAATTTTTTTTTAAAAAAAATTATTTTCTGAATGAGATTTACTAATTCTTTTTTCATAAAAATAATTTATTCTTCACTTATTCCACAAAAGAAATTTACTTTTCGCTTAATGAAAAAAATTGTTCTCTTAAACTATTTATAGTATTCAAGTTGATTTTAGATTTATTATTGATATTCAAACAATCTGATTTATATAAAAACATGAAAATTTATTAGTGGCTTAATAGCAACATTGCATGGTATCATTTTCGCTGAATTATCAATTTAAATATTTTATTAATACGATTGAAAAATATTGAAATAAACTCAGACCATATTATTTTGATACCTATTAATATATATTCTTATATTTATATTTTTAGATAAATATATACTTTTTTTAATATGAGAATGAAAATTCATGATATTCTTCTAAAAAAAATTGTATTTTAAATGGTTACAATATATAAAAAAATGTACTCAATGGAAAGACTTAAATTTAGTAATTAATATAATTTTTTAGGACAATAAAATGAGTTTGATAGATCCATAAATACAACATCTTACTTTTTCTAAAAGGATAAATATGCAACCTATGGATTTCCTAAATTTTATTTTTAGGAAAGGGTGTAACTAGACAATCTTATTAGGGGATTTAAAGTTAAATTAGTAAAAAATTTAGTATTTTAAATTATATATAAATTTTTTAAAATGATCAATTAAAAATTTTCATATAATTTTAATACTTTTGGAGGAGGTTAAAATTAAACTATTAGAAAATCTTAGTACTAAAAATTTTATATAATTTTTTTTAGGCCAATAAAAAAATTTATATGTATATATACATATATTTTAGAATTTTGGGATACCAATTTAAAAATATATATATATATTTAAAAATTTAAGGGGGACAGGGGTACACCCCTTTTTTTAGTAACATATAATTTTTACTATTATATATACCCTCTCATACCATGATACAAAATTTATTTTCTAAAATGGCAGATGGAATTCTCCGTCTTAACCACAAAACAAGGATTTGAAGTAAACTTGTTCACTTCATTGGCATCAAAATAAAATAAAAATAAAGAACACGTTGTTGGCTCAATCTCCATCAGATATTAGTTATATATTATGGACAATGTTGAACCAAAAATCACGTATATAAGCTGCAAATCGCAAGAAACCTGGGCGGCGGAAAATACCTTTTTTTTTTTTTTTAAGAAAATACTTATCTTTAATTTTATGAAATTAACTATATTTAATTTTATCAAATATTACTTGGATATAAAATTCTTTACAAAAATTAATAAAATTTAGATATATATCCATTTAAAATAAAAATATATATATATATATTATATAATATAAATATAATTGTGATTTATTCTATGATATAAATGGTATACCTATTTGACAAGTTGCATTTTCTGATTTATTTAATTAATTTAATTATTAGAAGAAAAAAAAGTCCCAATGTTCTAAGGAAATTGACGGGATCTTCAATAGAATAGAAATTATAATATGTCTGAACCACGTGGAGGACAGGTCACAATATTTTGTAGTAAAACACTATAAATAGGAGAAGAGAGGCCTGTGCTTCTTCATTCTATTCCTAGCTAATTTGATTCCTCTCTTAAACTAGCTACTTGATTAGTTCATTATACTCTATTTTCTTTTTTAGTAGCTAAACACTTTAAAAGCCATAAATAAAATTATGGCTTCTCGTATATCTTTTACTTGCATTGTTTTCACAACATTCTTGATATTAATCTTATCTAGCTTGCCTAATTCTCAAGCTCAACTTTCTGATGAAACTTTCTATAACTCGAAATGCCTTGTTGCTCTGACTACCATAAGTGCAGCTGTTACTCTAGCTGTCACACCCCTCACGGGTGATCCAAGAATGGCTGCTTCGCTCATTCGCCTTCATTTCCATGATTGTTTTGTCCAAGTAATTGTAAATGATAACTTTATATGTATATATAATATATTTATCGCTGGAGAAAATTAATTATCAATGTTGTATTAATTTCAGGGTTGTGATGCTTCAATCTTGTTGGATGACACGCCCTCAATGATTGGAGAGAAAACTTCAATCTTCAACGCCAATTCTGTTAGAGGATATGATGTGATTGAGAATATCAAGTCTGTATTAGAGACCTTATGTCCTGGAATTGTTTCTTGTGCTGATATTGTAGCTGTAGCAGCTCGCGATGCCTCTGTTGCTGTATAGTGATTTTAATCTCTTTGTTAATATAATTTTTTGAGAGTAATTTATATATCTATTTATTGACATAATCTCTACTTACAAATCAAAACACATGCAGGCTGGTGGACCATCATGGTCAGTGAATCTAGGTAGAAGAGACTCTCTCACTGCAAGTAAAACAATAGCTGATCAAAGCCTTCCTCGCTTTACAGATTCTCTCCAGCAACTCATCGACTTGTTTGCTACCAATAATCTAAGTACAAGAGACATGGTTGCTCTTTCAGGTTTGTCCCTCACTATCATCTGATACTTTCATTTAGTAGTAAAAGTGAGATACTCTTACCGGTATTATCGATATTCGAACAAATTATGAACTTTAATCAAGATGGCTAAAAATTTCATTTGGGATTTTGTACAGGAGCACATACAATTGGGAAAGCACAATGTTTCACCTTCCAAGATAGGGTTAATGGCAACAATGCAACTGATATTGATACTGAATTTGCTAGGAGTCTAAGAGAAGACCTTCCATGCCCAGCTGATGGTTCTGGGAATACAAACCTTGCATCTCTTGATTTCGTGACTCCAAATTCTCTTGATAACAACTATTTCAAAAATCTTGTTGCTAAAAAGGGACTTCTTGAATCAGATCAAGTACTTTTTAGTGGCGGATCTACAGATAGTATTGTTAATGAGTATATCGCAAACCCTTCAACTTTCAGGTCTGATTTTGCAGCTGCAATGAAAAAGATGGGACAAATAAGCCCTTTAACTGGTCCTGATCAAGGACAGATACGAAAGTTCTGCAATGCTGTTAACTGATTTTCTCAACAATCATCAGCAATTTCATCTTCCTATTATATATGGAATAATTTTATTAATAAACTGTGTTGGAGAATATATAGTTCCTACTGTCCATTCTTGAAAATTGTGCGTTACATATTAAATGTGTATTAAGCATAACCAAATGTGTATCATTTCGCAATTTTAGAATATATAGAAAAATATTGCTTTTTCTATGTGCACTAATTAATATATATCAATACAAATATGAAAAGTGTAAAATTTTCAGTATATGTGTGCGTATATATATATTTATCTTATTTAAAAATTCAAATTTTGTAATTTTGAAGGAGATAAAATCATACCAAAAATGGAAGAATTCTGCAAAATTTAATTTATTTTAATGAAATTCAATATTAGAAATCCAAATTATGCTCTCATTTAAATTAAATATGACTTTTCTATATAAAGGTAAAATGAAAAAATAATTATATATTTCTTTTAATTTTCAGTTATTCTAAATAATAAAATTCAAATGAATATTATTATAACTGTAAAATTTATTCCAAATATATAAATTCAATTATTAATATTTGAATTAATTTACAATAATATTAAATCTTAATAAGAACAAAATTTGGCAAGGCTGCCTCATACCTTTATAGTTTCCAGCTTTGAACACCTTCGGTTTTGTGTTTAGTCTTCATTTTTTATTTTTTTTTTGGCTTCTAGATCAATTTTTGTAGATTAATAAGAAATATTAAAATTATTTATTGGATTTTCTTTTTGATTTTGATGGTTAAAGGTATTCTTAGATATTATTAAAATGTCTAAGAAATTTTAATTTTGTAATAAATTGAAAAGACGAAATGACCAGCAATAAGCAATAATATATTTTTTTTCTAATTAAAATCTATGTGCTTTCTTTCTGAAATCAAGTTAATCTATGCAGTAAAAATAAACTTTTAAAAAAATTAATTTGGAATATTATTTTAAATAAATTATTTGAGGCCAATTTTAACTTTGCGCATGAACATGTGATTTAATTATTTATAATGAGCCCTGACTAATTCCCTTTGTTTTGAAAATCGAGTTCGCATGTGATTATTTGACATTACCAATAGTAATTAGGAAAATTATCCATTGAGTTGACCCAAGATGATATAGAGAACGAAGTAAAAGGATTTTTATTTATTAATTAATTGCACGAATAAGCAACTATAAACCATTCAAGATATTCAATTGCATAGGAACAATTTTTAATTTACATCATCAAAGGAGCTTTTTTTTTTTAGTACCTAAATAAAAGATGAACCGACTTTATTTTGACTTTTATTTAAATTAAATTTAGAAATTAATAATTTAATGGGCAAGTATTTATCTTATATTATATACGTCGGGAGTATAAATTCTAATATCCTTTTATTTTTTACATAGCGTTTAAATTAAATATATGATAAATTATTATTTTATTTATAAATAAATTTTGTAATAAATATTTAGTTTGATATTTATCAATATAAAAAGTATTTCAAAATCAATTAATTTTAATCAAACTAAAATTCAATTAAATTTATAATATTATTAATTAAAAATTATTTAAAAATTCTACCTATGAAATTAATTAAAGAGATTGAATTTCAAATATAATTTTATTTATATATTAATCTCCAAGCATTAAATATATGTATTTCTAAATGAATTTTATAAAATTTTGAGACGTGAATATCTATCAAACAAGATTTAAAGAATTTTTAATATAAAAAAATAAAATAAAGATAAATATTTTGAAAGAGTTCTTTTTTTTTATTTTTTTATTTTAATATTGTGACTGTTCATTTCTTTCTGGAAGTTGTGGTCAATTGTCAACCATAGAGGAGTATGAAATCTACATATAATTAATTGAGAAAAATAATAATAAAAAAAAAAAAAGCAAGTGGAGTTTGGAAAACGTCTGTCTCTTGAAGTTTTATAAATTAATGAAAGAATCATTTTTTTATTATTATAAAAAAAAAAAAAAGCATTAATTACTGTGTATTGAGTGTTATAAGTTTCAAAAACCTTATACGGGATTTTTAAATCCATGTTTAGCTTCTAATAATAATTAACTTTGGAGAATTTAATGATAACTGTAGAAAATATAATAGTAGCGATATTCCAAAGTTTCAATTTTAATGATAACCTTAAAAAAAATTCAAATATTGATTAGAATAATTAAAGTTTTTTAGTTGACGAATTTAAAATGTCGACTATCAGGTTCATATCTTTGTCAAATCTTGCTTATGTTTAAAACATTCTCTTAAACTATACCATTATATAATGTCAAAGATTCATTTCCAAAATTCAGTTTTATTTTTGTACTGTACTGCACATGTAAAAATGCTTATTCAATCAATTCAACTTCAGACAAATTCAAATTTGTATAATTTTATTCCTAAGTGCTATTATTATTAAATTAAATCAACTCATATATAGAGGCATATATAAATTTTTTAAGAGAGATCATTATGATAAGTTTTATAAATAAAATATTCTCACAACAGTTACATTTGCTATCACAAAATTAATATTAATTTTACAAGTCAATAAACTAATAAATAAACTACATTATTTATTTTTTCAACCACCTTCTTAATAAATTTAGTCATTGCTTATAAATTTAAAAATTAAATGCCGAGTAAGAAAGAGTGAGAAAGACGAAAGAATTTTATATTTTATAATTTTAAAGAATTATAATTTATTATTTTAATTTTATATATTAAAGTAAATTATAAAAATTAAGGCGCACATACCTTTTTGACTCTACTTAAATCTGCGTGTGCTCATATATATTTTATTATAATAAAATAAAATTTCCTTAATTTTTATTAAAATCTTAAATTGGTAGAAGACATGTAACACAATCCCACCTCTTTTGGGGGAATAATCAGTGGGGCCAGGCAATGTCAGACATTTATGATCCACAAAATTATTTTTAAATTATGTGTACTTCTTTTTTTAATTCCCACCTGCGAAAATTTAATTATAAGTTTGATTTTTGTAAATTAATAAACTTATACAGACATGGGCCTAATTTGTCCGTATATTTATATGATATGGGTCAGACATATATATGTAGTTAAAGAGCTAAAAATCCACAAAAATTTTCTAGAGTTAAATCAGCCTGAAGCCCACTATGAGTTCTAAATCAGTCTATTTATATGACAATTTTATAATTTTTATTTTAATTTTTTTAAAATTTAATTTTTAATTATTTTATTAGAAGATAATTTAATTTCTAAACTTACTTTTTTCTATATATTATCATATTATGTGTAAATTTTGATGATATCTAAAATAAATTATTCAATAGCATAACTATAATCAGCTCTAAATTAATCTCCTCATTGTTGTTTGAAAAGTGTGGATATTTTCATTTATCAACAGAGAGTTTTCTCCGATTTATCCTAAATTAATCATTTTATTTTTACTTAAGAAAATTAATTAAGTGTCATATAAACCTTTTAAAATACCCTTACTCCTTAAAATTAATTAAAATTTTCGGACAAAATAATTTAGAGATTTCATATGATTAGGATCTACTGATCATTTATTTTTTATGACACTTGCAAATAATTTATAAACGAAGATGATGTTGGGATTATCCCCCACAAGGAGTTTCCCGTTTATTGTGGCGGAGACAGTGTAAGAGTAGGTTTTATTAAAAATAAATAATATTTTCATTTTTTTTATCAACTATTTTAAAAATTCATTTATTTATATTTTTAATTATCGTTTTAAATTTTTAAAATAATATTTATCAATTTTTTCTTTATAATATTTAATTAGAATATAATAATTTAATTTAAAATAAAATTAAGAGAATATAAGGTTAAATAAATTATTTTAAATTTAATTAATAAGTATTTTAATATATGTATAAAACTTTAAACGACAGATAAAAAAAATGAAAAGATTAAATCTTTCACTTCAAAAATATAAAAGAAAAAGAGAGGCTTAGTTTATAATTATTCTATTTGCCCCAACATCAATAATAGAACTCCAATTTTCTTTGCAATGCTCACTGATCTCTCACAGTTTGAAAACCTCACTATACAACTAGCATAAACATTAATTAAAATGATTTGACAATATAAATACCCCAGTTCTCCAATTATTTTGGCATTTAAAATTGACTTGAGGTTTTCTTTTTTTTCCTTTTTCTTTAATTAGGATATAATAAGACTAAATAATAAAAAATTAATGCATGAAAGATATTTTTATATATAAAATGACCGTCTTAGCACTCATCTTTTGATTTCTAACATTCCAATTTCTTTGACTGTATTAGCTTCATCACCATTAGGATCATCTAAATCTTTTAATATGATTAATAAATCCTTAATTGAATACTACAAAAAACAAAAAATATATAACTAATAATATTGGAAAAGAATGGAAGAGTACGTAAGAAGATCAAAGATTTATTTAATTAAGATCTCTCTATATATATACTAAGCTATAACATAGAAATATAATTTTATATACTAAGAATATCAAAGATTTATTTAATATCTTATTACTAGGAAGAAATTAAAAGAATACAAATTATTCAAAATATTCAATTATAAAATAAAATTTTAAATTATTTACTATATATATAATTCCCAATTAATGAGAATAAATCATTTATGAGAACAAACAAACATTAAATAATTTATTGTTACTCTGTTATTCATATCTTCAACTAACTATATTCAAAAGCAAACCAATATCTATTAGTTTAAATAGTACGGTTTTGAATTCAAATATTATGAATAAAAAAAATAGATATTGAGATAATTTTATCTTTTTTAAATTTCTTTCGATTTCAAAGTAAATTAATCAGGTTTAATGAATTTAAATATTACAATTTCATATAAAAAAAAAAAAAAAAAAACCTATATTCAAAAGCAAAATGAGGATTAATTTTCGAAATGGTTTTGTATTAATTTTTCAAATGTTAATTACTAATCTTTTTAAATCAAATTCAATTAATTATTTAATTTTCAACCACACGTTGTTCTTGTTTAATTGTGGAAAACTTTCTCTATTTTTCTATTCTACTTTTTTCATTTATTAAGTTTCTATAATATATTAAGATTCATTTCCATTTAAAATTTTCTCCATTCCTCCATTTTCAATTTTATTTCTAAGATTATTTTTTAAATTAAATAAATAATAATTATTTTTCATAATAATTTTTAAAAGAGAGTGAAAAATATTATAAAGTAGTTTTCTATAAGATAGTTTAATTTTGAAAAACTTAAAAAATTAATTTCAAATTTCAAAAAATTATGTATAAAATTTAATAATTAATAATAAAGATATTCTAGATGAATGTCCCGTTTAATTTAGTTTACGTAATAGTTATTAACTATTAGTTGACAGTTGATTGCTAGTTACAATTAGCTAATAACTGATTGTTATTAAGTATTTGATAAAATTATTATTAGTAGATATTGTTAATATGTTTAAAGATGATTAAAAATAAATATTGATATTTATTTTTTTATTTAAATATTATTTTTAATAAAAAATTTAATTTTTTTATTTAAATAAATAGAAACTGTTTCAAAAAAATATTAATTAAATTTTTTATAAATAATAATTATTTAACTACCTAATAATTTTATAACAGTTGTTATTAAAAAAGAAATAATCAAATTATATAATTATTGAGAATAAAAAATTACCCACGAAATGAGAATTAAAATTGAATGGATATAAACTGAGTCGCTTTTGACAATTATAAATAGAAGCATGTAAAACGAATAAAAAGGAAAAAATCAATTAAAATTATATGAAGATTTTATCAAAAGTCTATAAAAGGCCGCTTTTTATTGCTTTGATTATTCAAAGAACACTCTCGGAATCTTCCCATGCAATTGCGTTATTTGGGGTTTTAATTAACTGGCAAAGGACACAAGAACCGCGTGTTATCTATTAATTAATTATTGGTGTTTTAACTAACTGACAAAGGACACGAGAACAAAAGTCCCTGAATCTTCCCATGCACTTGCGTTATTTGCCTCACGTGGGGCCCCAAGTAAGAAAAATAGCACTACTATACAGATATATGTCCTTTTCCATATGATCCACCGTTGGTGCATTGGAAAATGATGGCACCGTTTGCTTTGGTGGCAAGGAACAAAATGTTTTTGTAAGAAATCAAGTTTAGTATCACACAAAAATCTCTTTTTTTTTTTTTTTTAATTAACACTAACTATTAATACTGCAATTCATACAAAAATATTTTAATAGCGTGAAATTTTTCAAAAAATATTAAAACATAATATGTTATTATTTATATTCAAGTATTTATATTCAGATGGAGTTGATTTTGTATAACTATAAGTTATAATTATTATAATTTGATTGTATAGTGTATTATATTTATTTTTTAGTATATTGGATTTATTGAATTATTTTTCTATATTCATGTATTTAAAGTGAAATCTAAATTGCAAATTAATAAATTTATTATTTAATAGTATTAGAATCATTTTATTTTTAAATCGTAATTAAATTGGAAATGTTTTAAATTTAAACTTCTAATCATAATTAAATTTATTAAAAAAATTAAATTGAGAATTTCAGTATTTATAAAAAATTTTGAAATTAAAAATATAAATATCTTTTTCATAAGTTAAATCACAAAATTAGATAAATTCATGAATTATCTCATTCAAAATCTCTCCATCTAAACATTATACTAAAAATATAGAAAATAAGTCTCATATATAATATAAAAGCAAAAATTCTTTATTTTACAAAATATTTACTACAAGGAGATCATACAAATAATTACAATGATATGCTTAACAAGTTTTTTCATTGCGATTATTATAATTATAAATGGTAGATCAAATTTAAGGCAAATTTATGTGTATTTATGTAATTTAAGGTGCATCATATTTTAATTATCAAAGTAACTAAATAATTTTTTTTTTAAATAAAGTTAAGAGAGAAATTTGAATTTGATTCTCTAAATTATAAAAAAATATATATACATGGAAGAACTAACAAAACGACAAATCATTTCCTATCATATAATTTATGACTAAATAATTTTTTTCGAATAAAGTTACACGAAAGAAATTTGAATTTAATTCTCCAAATTAATAAAAAAAAAAATAGTATTTCATGGATGAACTAACCAACAAGAGTTATTTTCTATCATACTATGTCTTATAGCACAAAGTGTAATAAAATTCTAAGTTAAAAGATTCTATGCTTGTGTCACGGTAAACAAATATAGTTTAATTAGTATTTTCCTTTATAATTTGAGTAACAGTGGAGTTCTTTTATTATAAAAAAAATTAAAATTTAATCAATAAAATAAATCAATGAATTAAAAAAAAGGCATATTAACTGTAATTGCCATTGTAATTGTATTATTGTTGAATCATAAGAAGGAATAAATAATAATCCTCATTCTTACTATAAATGTTGTCCCATTTAATTTAACTATTCATAGCAGCTATTAATTGTTAGTTGATAACTGATAGCTGATAACTGTTACATAATAACTGATTGTTGCAAATATTTATTAAAATTATTATTAATTATTAGTTATTAATATATGTTTAATGATCATTAAGAATAAATATTAATATTTATCTTTTTATTTAAATATTAATTTTTAAAAAAATAATTTAATTTTTTTATTAAAATAATTAAGATTTTTTCAAAAAAAATTTAAATTAGAATTTTTATAAACTGTAGTTGTTTGACTATTTAACAGTTAACAATTATTATTAATTAAACGGATTTAATACAGCTGTTGGCGTAGAAAAAAAAACTCTACCAAACATTCAATTTGTGACTCTGAATTCCATAATCATATTATTATTAGTGAAAGAACGTTAGTTAGAAAAGATTCTAAACCTTAATCACTAGGCTTTTCCACATGGAGCAAACCGAAAAGAAAAAGGACATAGTATTGCATAGAAAGAGTCCAAGCAGTGACCAGTAATTAATTATACAATAATTATTTATTCAAATCCTAATTTGATTAATTCCAATAAGCACAAACTCTATAATCCAAAAGGTAAGATCCAGCACTCTAAAAAAAAAATGGAAGACAGAAAAACTGACTGAGACTACTTTATAACAAGTTATAAATGCTATAGGACTTTTTGGGCAGCGCCTTTGAAGAATAGGTCACAAAATTTTAAGACAATCCACTATAAATAGGATATGAGGCTTCTTCTGCTCTTCACTCCAAATTAAAAATTCAATATCTACATTTAGCTTCACTCTTCTTCTTTTTTTCTCTCATTAATTCAATTCATCAGGGATTAATTTCTGATATATAATTAATTAAGGAGGAGAAAATTGAAAAAATAATAATTAGAATGGCTTCTCATTTATCTATTTCTTGTATGGTTCTGACAATTTTTTTTATGATTTTCTCAAGCTTGCCATGTCAAGCACAACTTTCTTCAAACTTCTATGATAGCGCATGTCCTAATGCTCTAAGTACTATTAGGACAGTAATTGATAATGCAGTCTCAGATAATGCAAGAGTGGCTGCTTTCCTTATTCGCCTTCATTTCCATGATTGCTTTGTTCAGGTAATTAATTAATATGTACTATTTGATACGTACTCGATATACTTTTTTTTTAATTTGAACAACTAGAGATATTTTCGAGTCGGCTAAAACTTGAAGCTAATATTTGTTTTACAGGGTTGTGATGGTTCGGTCTTGCTCGAAGATACTGCTACATTTACTGGCGAGAGAACTGCTCGCAACAATGCTGGTTCTATCAACGGATTCGACATCATTGATAATGCCAAGTCTCAAGTGGAAAGCATATGTCCTGGAGTCGTTTCATGTGCTGATATTCTTGCAGTTGCAGCTCGCGATTCATCTGTTGCTGTAAGTTAATTACTATAGTTAATCTTCCTATATTAATTAAGCAAAACTAGGAAACGTTAACAGAAGTTTATTAATTTAGTACTATTTACTAATTAATTCTAATGATTTTTATACACAAAACAGGTTAATGGACCATCATGGACAGTAAATCTTGGAAGAAGAGACTCCACAACTGCAAGTCTTACTCAAGCTAATAGCGATCTTCCTGCCTTTACAGACAGCCTCGCTAGGCTTATTTCTCTGTTCGATAGCAAAGGGTTGAGCGAAAGAGACATGGTTGCTCTTTCAGGTTTGTTTCAAGAATAATTTTTTTAATTATTATTAATAATTAGTTCTGACTAAAAATCGAATTCGCAACTTCACAGTTTTAAAGACAACCAGACTAAAAACTTCTTTTTCATTTTTGGAAATACAGGAGCACATACACTAGGACAAGCAAGATGCCTCACATTCCGTACTAGAATTTACGGTAATGGAACTGATATTGATCCAGAGTTTGCTACTACTAGACAAGCCAATTGTCCATCTTCTGGTGGAGATGGAAATCTTGCACCACTTGATTTAGTTACACCCAATAATTTTGATAATAACTATTACTCAAACATCGTTGCAAGAAGAGGTCTTCTTCAATCTGATCAAATTCTTCTCAGTGGAGGATCTACAGATAGTATTGTTAATGAGTATAACTCAGATTCTTCAGCTTTCAGTTCTGATTTTGCAGCTGCCATGGTAAGGATGGGAAATATTGAGCCTCTTACAGGTTCTCAAGGAGAGATTAGAAGGATTTGCACTGCTGTTAATTAAATAATTTTGGAAAATAATTATGAGCATTTGATTCAACGACGATGAGATTTCAATTTTTAGTTTCAGCAGAGCCAAATGCTCTAAAAAAAATAATTATTAATCGAGTGTCATAGAATATGGTTTTTGAAATAAATAATCTTGTAAGATGTATTCCATTATGGAGGCATCACTTGTCTTATTCATGTACTTTTCAATTCAAGTGTAGGATTGTTAAGTCCTTTTGGATTTTTGTTTGAGTGAAGTGTAATTTATTCTTGCCTCTTGTCTTATAATGAAATGGAAAATTATTGTATTTTTATGTATTGGTCAATTTAAGGGTTAATTATTTTAATATTGCTATATTTTTTTAAATTATACTAAATTGTTTATATATTTTTAAAATCATATTAAAATATACTTGCATTTTACTTTCGTTACACAATGGGATTCTTTAATCTAATTTTTTTCTTTTTTTTTCTATTAGTCAAAACCTAAAAAGTCAATTTAAATAGAGTTTATTATATTTTTCAAATTATATTAAATCATTCCTATTTTTTTAAATTATATATACTAAAATGTTCATGCATTTTTTTGTAACCAAAATTATATAAGATTCAATTTTTTTCACTCTCCATCCAATTTAATTTTGATTTATTAAATCCTTTTTATCAGATATATGAAAATACTAATATTATAACTTCTGAATTTCAAAGATAACAAATGATTCTTTATATTAGAGAATAATTTACAAAGTTTAATTTAGACAAGACTTCTAAGATTTATAATATAAACATGAAATTTTATTTGAGAATTATATTCAAATTGGATAAATTCAATACAAGAATTGAATGTGACTTGAAAATTCATTTTAACAGAATAGATGAAAAATTGATTGACAGTGAAATTACTAGATGCGATTTGGATTAGATAAAAAAATGTAGAAATATTTTAGTATAATTTTAAATATACATGAACGATTTAGTATAATTTAGAAAAATATATGAACGTCAGAGTAATTGACCCTATTTAAGTTGACTTTTTAGATTTTAACTAACGAAAAAAGAGAAAAATTAAATGGAAACATGGAAACAAAACACAAAAATATTTTAAATAATTTTAAAAATATATAAATAATTTAATATAATTTTAAAAAAAGTACAGAGATGTCAGAATAATTAACTCTTAATTATGTCATCATCAATAAAATAAAAAGACCATTTACAATTAGAGCATTGTAATTTTAAAATTCAGGACAATGCAGAATATATATAATTAAAATTAAATTGGTTAATTTAATTGCTTTAGCAACTACTATGAGACGACCAAATTATTTTTTTCCTTTTGACCATGAGATAATCTTTGAAAATGGAGCAACTATATCTACTAATTTTAGGCACCCTCCGACGTATCATGTCATGCGAATTTTGTACTAGATATATAACAGAGTTGACCACAAGATTAACCCTTGTCATCACACAAAAGTATTAAATTTATTAAAAATTTCATTTTGACTTTTTAAGTTCTTTTTTTTTTTTTAATAAATTTATATCTCCAAGTGGTTATTCTGATTTTTTATAATTCAAGTTTATTTAAAAATGTTGCTTTTTTTTTTTATCAGTGTAGATAAGCAATACTCAAGAGGTAATTGATGATAAATAAGTGTTATATACATTGACTAGAGTAATAATAATATAGGAATAAAAAATGATATTAATATATTTTTATTTGATAAAAAAAATTAATATAAAAGTCATATTAATTAAATATATTTCTATTCATTGGTTTAGGTGTATGAGATAATAATATATTTATATTGCAGATATAAATTTTTTATTATTGAATACATAATATCAAATATAAGGAATGTATCTTTAGATTTATCGAGAAAAAATTTTAATTTGATATGTATATAAATTAATTAAAAAATATCGCTAATTGAAACACATTAAAATTTTTCTCCTCAATAAACACAAACTTATTTTTCTCCTCAATATTTCTTAAACCAGCAAAATTTATTCATTACCCGGTAGATAATTTTTTTGATAATTCGCGTGTTTTTTTTAGTGTTAGGTTTTATTATAATTATTTATTTAAATTATATTTTTTTGTCCGTTTAAATGTAATTAAGTTTTCCTGTAAATATTAATTTAAATTATGTACCATTTTTTGTTCATCACTATATATGTTCCTCTCCCCTTCCAAACCACTTTTTTTATATATTATAGATACATGTGAAATTTACCTCTTATAAATGGATTCCACAAAATCTATGACTGCAAGTTGCATTATTATTATTTTTTTATAAATCATTCGATATCCGATTATTATATTAGACGTTGATTATTCTGAATTTGAGTAAAATAAGACTATATGAGCAACAAAATTCTATTCGAGTCGAATAAAACCATATGAGCAATAAAATTTTATCTACCGAGTTTTAACGCAATTACATATTCATATTCATAATTCGAATTCAAGATTTCTGGTTAAACAAGAATAACCATGTACCAATTGATATTATTGCTCGGTGGTGCAAGGTGTATTATTTCTCAGTGCATCCAATAAATTAATTGGGTTTAATTTAGCAAAACATCATTTGGGGTTAGTTGTTTCGAAGTGATTGAATTCTAAAATTGATCATTGTATTTATATTGTTTATTATTATTATTAAATCCCACTTCCCACCGCTTAAAATAAATTGTTACTATTATTTTTCAGATAAGCATGGTGAATATTATCGAATAAAGATGATCTTTTTCAAAGTACTTTATGTTAGAATCTTGGCTTATACATTGAGATATAGGAGAAAATTATGTGTAACTTTCAAGGTATCCATTAAAGATTAATTTATTGGATCCAAAGCCTCCATTTTAGACCCTTTTAGCGATTGACCTTTGCCTAACTTGCACCAATCTGGCATCAATCTCAAATCTAGTAGGCTAGATAAGGAAAATTAGTGATAAACTCCAAATTATGCCTCCTTAGCCCTGAGCTTGAAAGTCTAAAAATATTAATTAAGATTTTACTTCAACACAAATTAAAGGAAAGGGGTTGCTATCATCCTTGTCATTTTCTTATCCTTCATTTTTCTCATAGTAAATCACTAATTAATTAAATTAGAACCAATTTGCTTCTTGTTGAAACCTTTCACTAGACAATATATTTGACAATTACAATACCAATCATGTGATTATTACATTATAGTAGTATATCACAAATTCTATATCATATCTTATTTCACAAAAAAAGTCTCTTTTTTTTTTTTGCCACCTCCAGCTGCAATTAATCCATCTAGATTATTTACCTATAAGCTATAATTATTATATAAAGGGTTAATTATAATTTTTCTTCTGTAAAATGACTCAATATACTAAATTCTTCCTGACTTTTCAAAAATACACTAATTTCTCCCTGACAAATGTCATAATATACTATTAGACCATTCCGTACAATTTTATTGTTAGTCAACTTTACAAGGATAGTAAAACGTCCAAAATGCCCTTATCATTTATTTTACATTCTATTTTTATTTTAATTTTTTTTAAGATTAAAAAATTTATTTTCATATTTTTGACAAATTTTAAAATAAAAAATAAACAAAAATATTTTTTATTTAAAAAATAATTTAAGAAAAAATTAAATTATTTCTTTTTAAATTTTTTAATACAAATAAAAAATTCATTTTCATATTTCTGACAAATTTAAAAATAAAAAGTAAAAAATATTTTTTAAAAAATATTTTTATTTTTTATTTGTTATTTTTTAAAAAATAAAATAAAAATATTTTTTAAAATTAAAAAATATTTTTATTTTCAAATTTGTCAAAAGTATGAAAATAAATTTTTTAACTTTAAAAAAAATTTAAAACAAAAATAAAATGTAATTAATTAAAAATAAAGGATAAGAGCATTTTGGTATTTTTACTACTCTTATAAGGTTGACTAAAGATTAACTAATGACAAAATTGAACAGAAAGATTTAGTAGTATATTATGACATTCATCAGAAGGAGTTAGTATATTTTTGAAAGGTGAAAAAATACTTAATATAATGGATCATTTTACAGAATGAAAATTGTAATTAACCCTTATATAATCCCAACTTTCTAAGGAGTCGCATTTAGAAAATTAGTAAATATGGCATATGTACTTGAATTTCTCCTTTCCAGTTTGGAGGTTTGGCCAATTTAGGGAAAAAAAATAAAGAAAATGATGTTGTATCATGGTTTTTACTGTTACACCACTAAAGAAAATTTTCTTACGTATGTTGGTTTTCAATGAAAATCCAAATAAGATTTAACTTGTATTTTTTTTAGTAAATTCTTACCTTTTGTGTTTATAAGAAGGAGAATAAAAATCGAACTCAAAATCTTATTTAAGTTAAAATATTACATTTGCTGTTAAACTAAAACCTATAACTCATTTCAAAAAAAAAAAAATTATAACTATATTTTTATAGGAAATTTTAAATGGGTTAACATTTATTTATTCCCCTATACTTCTTATATAACTTTAGTTAGATACTCATTATTTTAGATGATACAAATACATAAATTTTTAGATTATTTCTTCATCCACTTAATTTACTCTCACTTCACTCACTTTCTTCAACCAAATATACTCAATTGACATTTCATATATATAGACTATCATAATTTTAATTTTGCAATTGAGTTGTCTTTTTAATGAAGGAAAAGCTGAGAAGATTAATTAATTTGTTGCAACTTGCAAAGCATAAGCAATTAAGAACAATTTCGTCGGTGTCTATTTATGCAAGTATAATGTACTAAGTTGTTTATGGGTTTGTGATTCGCTCGGCGGAGCCTGAGTAAAACAATTTTAACTTAAAACTAGATCTAATTTAGTTCAGCCCATTCGAAGTTCATATTCTAAATTGGCAGAGTATGAGAATTATTTTTTTTTTAATGTGAAATTATTTAATATCAAATTTGAGTCGAATGAGATCTAAAAGAAATAAATTTTTCTCAGTATTTATTTTCTTCATTCATCGTTACTCGAATTTAAGATATTATTTAAATGGAATCAACTTTTTATTATAAGCATAAAGAATATAATAATAATAATAATAATAATTTTAATATATTTTATTTGAGTAAATGATAGACTTGATTGATAGATTAATTGGATGGTCAGCGGAAGTTGGGCAAAAATACAAAAATTTTAGCCTGACTTGACCTAGCCCTACGCCAATAATCACGTCTTAAATTTGTACCTAAAAGCAGTAATATTAATACTCTTCCATAATAATAATAATAAAAAAAAGGTACTATAATTTGACTTAATTAAAAAAAAAAAAAAAAGGTACTATAATTTGACTAAATTTTTTATATAATAAAATTCAATTGTTACCAAGAAGTACACAATGACTGGAGATGTGGATGGAGGGATTCTCCGTTCTCTTTGCGAGGATCCGCTCCAATTGAGGTGGGAAATTTTTATATTCTTTCTTTGTGAGGTGAAAATGGAGCGTAATTTTTCTTCATCAGCGAGGATTGGGTAGGTAAGGGGGGATCTCATCCCTGACTACGTGGAACACGTTAATATATAATTCATAAATACTATTAATCTATTATATACATATAATTAGCACTCAAAATCAGATTAAATTAATCGAACGAATTAAAAAAATTGATAATCGAATCAATGATCGATCTGATCAGTTTTCATTTATTCGTCTTAAAAATTAGTTAAAAAATCGATGAACCGACTAATTAATCAATGAATTGATTGAATCGGATTAATTTTTTCGATACGAGCGGATTAAATTTTTTTTTTTTTAATTTTTGATCAAATGACATCGTTTTTGTCAAGTAAAAATAATATCGTTTTGAGTTAAAAATAAATTAAGAGAAATTTAGTAATTTCGTTTCAATTTTACCAGATATCAAAACCTACTCGACGTTAAAATCATATCCTTATTACATGAGTAGATATTTGAGCAAGCGAATGTCTATAACTTACAATATATATAATTTTGACTTAATATAATTGGATTGACACCATAAAAAATATAGTCTTATATAAATTCTTGATTTAGCTATAATTATATTATATTTATTTTCACTATATATATACTAAATATCAAATTATATATATATATATATACTAGTTTTTTTCTAATTTAATTAATTCGACTTTAATCAACTTCTAACTTTTTGATCTTTTATTTTAATCGATTAATTAACTAATCTGGTAATGAAATCATTAATAATTAGTGATTTAAGGATTGAGATTAGTCACTATCTTAATTTTCTCTCTTCTTCATACTCCCTTATCAATCTCTCAATCTAACAACTCCAATATTATAAATAATTTTCTTCAATTTACACTCCATACAACACTGTTTTACAAGAAGACCATTTCAATTTCTATTAAGGTATTTTTTTTTAAATCTTTATATTTGTTTTCTTCTATGATAATTTATTTATTTATTTTTTTACTATAATAAACATACAAATACATACTATAAAATTTGTATTCTTTAACAAAATCTAGGTTCCTTTCTTTCTTTATTCATTATAACATTTTGAAAAATTTTAAAAAAAAAAAAATTTGAAATGAGGATCTCCAAAGAGGTGAGGATGAGGAAAAAATAATTATCCCCATACAATGAAGTGGAGATAAAGACAAAAGAAAATTATTAATATGAAAATGGAGAAGAAGACCGGGGAAAATTATTAATGTGGAGATGGGGATGGAGAAAGGATCCCATCCCCTGCTCCATAACCATTCTTAACAATAAAATTAAATATGAATTCATATGAGAAATGCTTAAATAAGAGTAGACGACATAATTTAAATTTAACTGGTGTTAAATTTTTATCTCTTTAATACTAAAAAAAAAAATGCTCGAGCAAGAGAGGGAACCTCAACACAAGATACAACTATATGTACGAATCTTTACTCTAATATTAAGCCAAATAATTTAGCACTAAAAATAATTAATCAATTTGATATTCATTTTTAATAGTTGAACTTATCATACAAAATGATTTAAATATTTTTCTTAAAATTTCCCATTCTCATTATAAGTCATCTATTCAATTTCTAATTAGCTACTGGGCTTTAATATATTATATTAAAATGAAAGAAATACATGTAAAAAGAATCAGAAACAAAGAACAGTTAGGCATGTTTGAACATTGAAGACATTGTTGAAAAAAGAAAAAGTAAACAAGCCTGAAAGTCACTTTCTGACTTTTGATTTTTTCCAGAAGCGCTTGCAATTAAGATTCTCTAATTATTGATGTATAATATGAACTATATGAAGTTATGAATGGAATCAGATAAATTTTATTCAACCACAAACCTTGCAACTTAATTAGAAGCCCGTATAAGGAACTGCTTCTTCCCACATGCATGATTTTTAGCACTAATCTGATTTTGTGGCGGCTGAATAATAAAATTTTTTTATTATAAAAATTATAAATTTAAATTTATTTTTGTTTGAACTAAATTTTTTTTAGAAGTTTATATTATTAATTTTATAAATTTAATTATATTTGAATTAAATTTTATTAAAAAATTGATAGAATTTGTAAATAAAACTTAGAATATACGTAACATTTAGAAATTTTTAAATATTTAGATTTGAAAATTAAAGAAAATTTTGAGGATAATATCAACAATGTGAGTGGATCACAATATATATTTAAGTGTAAAAATTTTAGGAGTTTAAAAGAAATTAGTGGAATTATGCAATAACAATTTTAAAGGGATATTTTCAAAATTTTAATGGATCAGTATTTAAAATTCATATAAATTAGTAAAGTTAATGAAAATTTCGGTGTCATACTCTTCTTATTCTCATAAATTGTTATGTACTCGCATAATAATTGACACATGAATTAAATTTGATAATACAATTATTATTATTAAGTATAAATAAATTTAAAATATAAAATTTATTTAACAATATTAAAATATAGTATAATTATATATAATTTTAAATTTTAAAAAAAGGAAACAATTTTTTTTATGGTTAATTATTATTTAAATCCTGATATTTGTTAAAATTAATGAAATGATCCATACATTTTGAAAAACTTATTATTTAGTCCATATCTTTTGGTTCGTTCATATAAATTGGTCATTCAGCCTATTTTTACCTTTAAATATCTATAAATATTCAAAATATCTTTCAATTACAGGGATCATTTCATTAATTTCGATAAATCTTAAGTATTAAATAGTAATTAGTCTTTAATCTAAAAGAAAATAAAAAAAAGAGTATTTTATGTATTAAAAATTATTATTTTTTTTTTTAAATTTTTAACGAAATTTATAAAAAAAAAAAGATAGAATCACCAATTCATATAATGAAACCAAAATATAAAAATTAAATAGTGAGTTTCTCAAAATATATGGATCACTTTATTAATTTTGATAAATTTTAGGGAGTAAATATTAATTAACTTTTTTTTATATTAAATATGAAAGCATGAAAAACAGAAATGTAACTTGGTATGTATTAAAAAAAAAAAAAAAAAAAGAAAAAAAAAAAAAGAAAAAAGAAAACGCGTTATTTTGCAAAAGAAAACAAAAAGGAATAAATTAAATGGAAGGAAAATTAAAAAGGTGTTGTGATTATATTTATACACAAGTTGACATTCTTTTTTTCAACTCCTTCATTTGCTTTAATAAACAAAAGCCATAAAAGGAAAAAAAAGGGTTAGGCCGATCACTAGGAAGGAAATTTCACTAAGATGACCCACAATAATATAGTATAAAATATTGAAGATTAAGACTCTTGTAGCATTCCCTTGGAGAATAGGTCACAGTAAGTCTTGAATTTGGACATTATAAATAGGATACCAAGCTTGTGCTTTTTCTGCACTCTAAACTACCAATTAATCTCTTTAATTTCTCTAATTCTATAGCATTTTTGCATTAGCAAGATTTTTTCTTTACATATATACTAAAAAATTAAGATGAAGTTCATGATTTTTTTGGCAATATTATTGATAACCTTGACAAGCTTGCCTTGTGAAGCACAGCTTTCTTCAAATTTCTATGATGCTACATGTCCAACTGCCTTAAGTACTATAAAAGAAGCTGTTACTGTAGCTGTCTCACGCGAGCAGAGAATGGCTGCTTCTCTTGTTCGCCTTCATTTTCATGATTGTTTTGTTCAAGTAATTAATTAAATTTAATTGTTACATTTATATAATTAATAACTTATGTTTCAAGTTATTTATAAATTATTTATTTTTTTGTTATTGCATTGCAGGGTTGTGATGGTTCAGTCTTGCTAGATGATACTCCATCAATGACTGGTGAGAAAACTGCTTGCAACAATGCTAATTCTATTAGAGGATTTAATGTTATTGATGATATCAAGACTAAAGTAGAAAGTAGATGTCCTGGAATTGTTTCATGTGCTGACATTGTTGCTGTAGCAGCTCGCGATGCATCTGTTGCTGTGAGTATCTCTAATTTTAATATTCTATTATGACTTGTGAAATACAATATTTTAATAATTTTAGAACTATGTGCTAATCTAATTTTAAGATATAAATATATTGGTAAATATTTGTACACTATTTCTTAAAAAAATTAATACACACATTTGAATATTTATCATATCATATTAAAATTAATATAAATATATATTTAAAATTAAAATATTAGTGCTTCATAAACCACTACGCATATGCTTGTGTTGTAATGTATAGCACTAGTCTATTGCTTTGATATTTTACTAATAACTCTACATATATATAAATTGAACAGGCTAGTGGACCATCATGGACGATAAACCTAGGAAGAAGGGACTCAACCACAGCAAGCAAAAGCCTAGCTGATAGTAACCTTCCTGCCTTTACAGATAGTCTTGACAAACTCACTTCCTTGTTCAGTAGCAAAGGCCTAACTCAAAGAGATATGGTTGCTCTTTCAGGTTTGTGAAATATTCGTTATTAGTTGTTTATAATTATAACAGCATAGTAAAAGATTGCGAAAGAAAATTCACTGGATAATTACATGCAGGTGCACATACAATAGGGCAAGCTAGATGTTTAACCTTTCGCGGTAGGATTTATAGCAATGGAAGTGACATTGATGCTGGTTTTGCTAATACTAGAAAACGTAATTGTCCTTCTGATAGTGGCAATGGAGATGGAAATCTTGCACCACTTGATTTGGTGACACCTAATACTTTTGATAACAATTATTATAGAAATCTTCTTCAAAAGAAAGGACTTCTTCAATCAGATCAAGTGCTTTTTAATGGTGGATCTACAGATAGTATTGTTAATCAGTATAGTAGAGATGGTTCTATTTTCAGATCTGATTTTGCTTCTGCTATGGTCAAGATGGGAAATATTAGTCCATTAACTGGTTCTCAAGGAGAAATACGAAGGGTTTGTAATGTTGTTAATTAATTATCTACCAAAGTGTCATTTAAGTATGAAGTATGCATTAGTATTAATAATAAATAGTGGAAGAATAGCTTAAGCAAGATTCACTCCACTTGAGGTATCCTTGTTGCCTCGTTCATGTGTTTTTAATTGAAGTGTGACTAAGTAAATCTTTTTCTTTTCTTTTCTTTTTTAAAAAAATTTTTGTTTGAAGTGTAATCAAGACTTCCTTATAATGAAAAATCCTTGCATTTTAATGAGCACTTAATCTTAATTATGTATTTCTATAGCCATGTCTGGCATTTGAAGAACATTTTTTTTTATAAAGAAGAAGGTTAAAGCCATAACCATTACATTATAAACTTCTTTCATAGGCTACACCACAAATATCATGTAGAATAAAGCTACTAATATCCAGAACATGAGTTTCTATTGGCAAAGAGTTTCCAAAATGCAAGCCAATCTGCACAAAAGTTTACTTTCCTATATACATGACAAATTTCCACCGTCCCTTCTAAGCAGCTCCTTTCAAACTATCAACTTCAACTAATCATTTGCTTGAACACTTTGTCCCTAGCCATAGACAAACCCACATAAATACCTCATAATTCAGTCATATATATAGAACAAGTCCCTAGATTAATCTCATAACCACCAAGCCAAGCACCTGTACTTGAACGAATCATACCAACCCGTGGCCTTAATAAAAGACCCATCAGAGTTCAGCTTACGCCAATCAACTCGAGGAGCAGCTCATCCAAACAAGCGAGTTACAGCACCATTACTGCCCTGAGATTTGAAATCCAGAATGGATCTAGATACAGCAATTTCCTTTGCAAAGGAAATGATGTCATGGACAGTATAATCCAACAAGAACTACTTGCCTTCAAAAACTTTGCGTTCCTCCACAACCACTCCAGCAACCGATCCCAAAAATAATATTCCATGGAACTCCATCAATTTGATAAGAAACATGACTTTTTTTTTTATGCCTTGTTCTCCATGAAATTTTATAATGCTATAGCCTATAGAAAACACAGAGACAGGATTGCAAAAAAAATTTGAACGGATAATACAAAGCTCAATCCGTATAAATGGGTTGGGATCATATTTAATAATTCTGAGTCGAGCACAATAGGCGAGTCCATAAAAAGAATGGGATTGGATTTAAATTGTTTGAGTACCAAGCCCAAAAAGCATGGTTCAAAATATACATACCCAGTACCAAATCAAGAAAATCCTTTATTTTTGCCCTTTTGGACCAAGGCAATTTTTTAATGCAGGAGGGAGCGGTGAACCGACATGATAATATCTAACATTGGTTCGATTTGATTAATTTAAAAGATTATTATTAAATTAATATTTATATAAATAAAATATTCTCAAAATAAAATATTCATATAAAATTTATTCCTGGCACACAAATTAAATTTGTCCGAAAAGTTTTATAGATTGACTAATCCAAAACCATCCTTAAACCGGTTATATCAACTTGCCCCTCCACCTCTTAAATTGCCATTTACAATCATATGCTATCAGCAAAGCTGAATTGAGGGACACGCAATATGAAAATGGGGATGCACTTCCACTAGTTAACATATATTAATTTAAAAATAATATGTATAAATGTAAAATAAGAATGATAGTGAACATCTAAATTGTTAGTTTACTGCATCACTTCTAAAATCGGGCACTTTTCCTGGCAGCAGCAAAGGCTGTGGGATGGATAATATTAATCCCTGATAATCAATTAACTATAGGCAAGCAGCAAGCCACAAGCATCCCCTTCCCTTGTGTAGGTTTCCAAACCTTTCTTACCAGTTTCCATATCTCTATTATTTCATTCAATCCCGTGCAAGTTTTAGCAATAACTGATAAATGGGTAGGACCAGTCCTTTCTTAGAGTGCATACTACTCTCGATTTCAAGAACACTTTACAAAAGCAAATAAAAGCAGCCATAGTAAATGTTTGACTACTTATTCTTACTGTCTCTGTACCAATTCAGTTACAGAGTCAGAGAAGCTCCCACAAAATAGCAATCCGCTCTCCCCTTAACAAAACACAATTTTTTTAACATCCAAAAAGCAGTGTTGTTTTACATCATCAACTCCCACTATCACATACTAAAACAGAATAGAATTACTAACTTATGATGCTTTGGCGGTGTTGCGAACTAGGGCAAGTTTAGCCAAAAGGCCACAAAGCTGTAGATAGGAACCTACCCCATCACAAATTCTCATATGGGCAAATCCAGTTTCCTGCAAACTCATAAAAATCAAGAAAGAAAAATGTGGTTAAGTAGATCTTTAGATTGTTAGAAGAAATAATGAGTCTGGAATGTCACGTTTACCTTCATAAACTCCAATTTCAAATATTCGGCCATGTCATAATTCTTTATGATGCGGAAAAGGGTTGTAATTATATCAGTGGGAGAATAGCCCAAATCATACAGCTGCTTCATACCAGAACAAGCATCATCAAATTTCCCCTCAATGACATGGCGAACCATATTCTTCACATGCAATGGATGAGGCTGGTCACAGACCTGAAAAGAAACCAACACGCTTTAGAGTTACCACATCCAACACTGCTTATTAACGCCAAAGTTATTGACAGCAGTTGAGACTTCTAACCTTGAAAACATTTTCCTGGTTAACAAACCGGAATCCACTGTATGTAGCTTGCAAATTATTCAATGCCTGCCTCATATCTCCATCAGCAGTGAATATAATAGCTTCAAGACCTTCAGGAACATATGGGACCTTCATTTATTGCAAACACAAGTCAATATACTATCACCAGTTTTTCAAACTCAAACTACACAATATATCAGGCTTACAATAGTATTGTGATCTTGGATCTCGAGGATATAAACTTCTAAGTTCTATGAGCCATGTTAAAGAGTCCTTGTCAAGTTTGAATGACAACAGGTCTGGGGTGGTGCTAATAAGCTTTCACCTGAGATTTTATTTTCATTCAACCTATATTATCTCCCACTTGATGTATTTAAACCTATGTTCTTAGTTTCAACAATAAGTCATTGATAATGATCAGACAAGTGTTACTTCATAACCAGCTTGCCACCCCATTTTCAGCGGTGAAGTATCACATCATATAGCCTATTAGAATGGGTGACTTGCCCATTAAAATGAGCAAGATTGCTGTTGCTCACTTCTGCAAAATTATGATATGACTATATAGCAAGAGAAGGAAGAAATCTTCTAAAACAATATTAGCATATTACTAAAGAATCAAGAAATGATAGGTGGAACTGAACAAAATTTTCTGGTGATAAAAGAGGGCTTTCAACAAAATAAAGCAAATGAAGAGGTCCAATCAGGAAACAAAAAAATGGCCACTAAATCAGATACGCCATCATAAGTTCATTTGGTCATTAACAACAAACATAATCAAGAAAATGGCATAACTAAGCTTTGGATGGTGCCAACAAATGCAGTATAACACAGAACCATAAATTATCTACCTTTTCTGCTTCAACTACTACCATGAGACGACCAAGTATCTCTTGATCAGATAATCTTGAGAATCGAACAAGCGCACATCTACTCTGAATAGGCTCAATAATTTTTGATGATGTATTGCATGCAAGAGCAAAACGAGTGGAATTTGAATATATTTCCATCGTGCGCCTCAAAGCTTGTTGTGCTCCAGATGTCATGCTGATATTTGTTCATTGTAAACACAAGACAACCCCACACCATGATCACCACCACAAAATAAAAATGAGAAAAAAAAATTCCAAAAACCAAATAAAATAAGGAAGAATTAGTGAAATTATACTAGCAAAAAAGTTACACAAATAAATTGTAAACAGAAAATTCATGTCCCTAATATATATAACGACAGTCAAATTCTCAACCTCTAGCGAAAAAAAAAAAAAGTAGAATAAGTCAAAATTATAATAATATATGAAAAAACACAAAAACAGAGTTTAGGGCATAATGAAACACAATCATCAGCACATACCTATCAGCTTCGTCAAGGATTACAATTTTGTGTCGTCCAAGAGGCAATGTCACTTTCTTTTGTGCAAACATCTTAATTTTGTTCCTCACAACATCTATACCCCTAATAAATATATAGCAAGACATGACGATTACTGAGAAAAAAATCTGAAAGCTTAGATGCCACAAAATTTGCAATCCCACTTACCTGTCATCCGAAGCATTCAGCTCCAAAACAGCCTCCTTATAATTTGGTCCTAAAAGCTCATGTGCAAGAGCCAGTATACTTGTAGTTTTACCAGTTCCAGGAGGACCCTGAACATACAAAGAAAAAGTGTTCGCCAACAGATAGAACAAATTTTAACGATTACATACTCAAATTTAGCTATTTAATGATGGGAAAAAAGAAAAAATTACGAAGTATCTGAAATTCAAAATTATTACTTCTAGTTACAGACTTCCTACATTAGGGTTTAACAATTTCAATTTCGCTCAAATCAAATAAAAGATACAATAAATAATTGTAAACAGTAGGGTTTAGGGGAGAAGAAGCTATAGAAAGAACAGCCGTACGGATAGGATGAGATTAGGCATGTTGCCGTCGCGAGCGATGACTTGGAGGCGGGAGATGGTATCCTCGTTGCCGACGATGTCGGCGACTTTGTTGGGCCTGTACTTCTCCACCCATGGAATGTCGTAGCTGCTACTGCTATGAGTGCCTGACGAAGACGAAGATGCCATTGTTGTAGTACAGAAACCCTCGCAGCTGGATAGCTGAAATTAATCCCTAAACCCCTTCAATTTAATTTGGAGGGAAATTGCCTCAAGCGGTCTTGTAGTTTTGGCGGAACCTGTACTCACATTGGGGAAATATAATTTTAGAAAATAATAATTTTTTTTTTATTGATTGTAGCATTTCAAATTTGTGGTAACATGATAATTTAAAATTATTATTTCTATTTTTTTTAAGCATTATTAAAAATAATTAATTTTAAATCTATTACGTATCAAAATATGCATTTATCGTTACTTATGCTTCCATGTGCATTTCTATTTAGCTTTGAAATAATCAACATACTCTTTTCATGAACTAATTAATTATTATTTTTTTTATTAAATTTATTAAAAGTATATTACATGAAACACAATTTATTAATTATTTTTATTTTTATTCTAATACACTAATTATATAATAATATAGTTTATATAATAATATTATATAAATAAATATAAAATATAAGAAATATAATATAATAATCTATAATATACTCCAAAAATTTAACATAATCTATAATTAGTGAAACTATTTTAAAATTAGTAACAATGAACGGAATTTTAATTTATAAAAATTATATATTTTTATATTTCAATTTTTAAAATATTATTCTCTTCAAATTTTAAACTTTCAACTAAAATTAATTTAAAATATTAATATTAAAATAAAAAATAAAGCGATATTATCATAACAATTAATTATATAAAAATCATGTATGAATAACATTAGCCCTATTTATCTTATTCCCCAACAAACACAATAAAACCTTAATTATTTCATGATTTCATCTCCTCTTAAATAAAGCTTTAATGAACAAAACAATGGATTAATACACAATAAAACCTTAATTATTTCATGATTTCATCTCCTCTTAAATAAAGCTTTAATGAACAAAACAATGGATTAATAATTTTTCATCTAGGAATGCATATATATATATATACACAATTATTGAATTTAGCTTTCATTATATATATATATATATATATATATATATATATATATATATATATATAATTTCAAGGATGCATGATGTGGAAAGATTTTTTTTTTTGGAGGGCTAAGTTTAAAACTCTTGTAATTATGTAAAATTCTACAATAATTTATAGATAATTAAATTACAATTAAAAATAATTAAAATTCATTTTTTTATTTGTTAGCTATTTTTTTTTTATTAAATTGGTTGTTGATAATATATTTCAACACTTAAAAATTAAATTTTTAACTCTTTTTAGTTTTAAATTTTTTAATAATATACATCTTAAAAATATCAATTAAATTTGAAATAAATTAAAATAATAATTTTTAATTTTAAGTTAAAGTTTATATCCAACCTAATAAGTTAATAGAATTAAAAAATATATATATAACTTAAACATTTGATTAGTTATTTTATTCAACGTTTGAAATTTAAATTCTTAAATTTTTAATATTTTAATTTAAAGTGAGTAATTTTAAATATTTATATAATTTTAATTTTTTTCTAATATTATTAAACACTTTAATTTTAATTATTTTACCAAACACTGTCTATTAAGTTGATTACTATGTATTCATAACAAAATTCATTTCTTTGTAAAACATTATTTTTTCATATAAAAAAATATTGATAACAAATAATAGCACAACGGAAATATAAATTATTAAATATCAAATTCCTATCCTAGCATTTTTCACTTTAAAAAAATATATATATTACTCGAAATTTTTCATTTTTATCTTTATACATGTATCTCATTTTTTTTAAGGGTTAATTATTTTTTTTACTTGTAAAATAATTTAATATACTAAATTCTTTATAATTTTTTAAAAATATACTAACTCCCCTCTGAGAAATATCATAATATATTATTAAATTATTCCGTCGAATTTTATTATTAATCAATCATACAAGAGTAGTAAAAAGACAGGAATGTTGTTACTCTTTGATTTTAATTAATTACATTTTATTTTTATTTTAAAAAATATTTTTTAAAATTAAAAAATATATTTTTATATTTTTGATAAATTTAAAAATAAAAATATTTTTTAAAAAATAAAAATTTGAAAATAAAAAATAAAAATATATTTTTTAAAAAATATTTTTTATTTTTTATTTTTAAATTTGTCAAAAATATGAAAATGAATTTTTTATATGTATTAAAAAATTTAAAAAGAAATAATTTAATTTCTTCTTAAATTATTTTTTAAAAAATATTTTTATTTATTTTTTATTTTAAAATTTATCAAATAATATGAAAATAAATTTTTTAACCTTAAAAAATATTTTTAAAGTAAAAATAAAATATAATTAATTAAAAATAAAAAATAAGGACATTTTTATCTTTTACTATTCTTATAGGATTGATTAATAGTTGACTACTAATAATAAAATTGGACGAAATAATCTAGTAATATATTGTGATATTCGTTAAAAAGAGTTTTTTTTTTTTTTTAAATATCAAGAAATTTAGTGTATTGTATTATTTAAAAAAAATAATAATAATTAATTTTTTTTTAAATTAAATTTTCTTTTTTTTTTTTTCTTAGGCACGTTTAATTTATTTTTCATATCCTCTAGAATAATTATTTATGATCATAAACTAAATAAATAATGCCAAAACTTATAACTATAACAAATTAAAATTTGAAAAAATTATTTTTGTATCTCTCACAATTTTAATTATATATTTTTTTTCTTCTCCATCCATTATAGTCCTTTGGATGGATTTGACAATTTTGCGTATTGAAAATTGACACGTGGTCCAATATAATGGATAGTTTACTCGAAAAATCCGATTTAGCTGTGGATGGTCCACATCTAAACCTGACCTATTTGTCCAGTTACAGGTGTTACGGTCCACAACTCGTAATTATCCTAAAGCGATGAGCTATTTCCACCCTCCAAATCTTTTTTACACTGTCATTATTTTATTTAAAACATTTATTATAAATTATAAGTTGATTTTCATTAATTTTTTTTCTTAAAACATCAATTTTAATAGTTCACATTATAAATTAATTTTAAATATTTTTTTAAACATAATAAATATATAAAAGTGTCACTTCTGTCATATAAATTTACATTAGAATTGTATTTTAATTCATCATCAATTTTTTATCTATTTTTATTGATAAATTTTAAAATAACAATAATCAATTGTAAAAATGAAACAAATCATTTTATAATAATTTAAAAATAAAAATAATAATTTAGAGTTAAATAAAAAATTACCTTTGGCTTCAATTAAAGTAACTTTGTAGATAAATTTAAATTTTTATCTTAGATAAATTAAAATAAATTTAATAACTTCTATTTTTTCAGGTTCAGAATTTATTTTTTTATATTATAAAATTTAAAATAAATAAAATTTATTTATTATAAAATAATATATTTAATTTGATAAATAATAAATTTATTTTAAAAATAAAAAGGATTTATTTTCATATAATAATAAAATTAATTATTTTATAATATAATGATGTATAACATTTATCAGAAAAATAATATAAACAAAAACTCAACACATATAACAAGTTACAAAATTTGTTTTCAATTATAAAGTATAGCATAATAATATTTGATATGGTTGTTTAAATCGGATCGAATCGATCGATTAAATAAAAAAAATTAAAAATTAGATTAAAAATTGGATTAAGGATGATCCGGTTAATTCTCATTTATCTATTTCTTAAAAATCAGTCGAATAAATCAAATCGAATCTATTTTTTTCAATTCGAGTGGGTCAAATTTTTATTTTTTTTATTAAAATGACGTTGTTTTTGTTAAATAAAAAAGTTATTATTTTGAGTTAATAAAAATTAAGAAAATTTCAATAATTTCATTTCAATTTTATCTAACGCCAAAAACCTACCCGACGTCATTATAACTCTGTTGCATATTTTCCTATTGCGTGAGCAGATATTTAAATAAGTGAATATTCATAATTTATTATATATAATTTTTAACTTAATGTGATTGGATTGACACCGTAAAAAATATAATTTTATATTAATTTTTGATTTAACTATAATTACATTATATTTATTTTTATCATATATATAATAAATGTCAAATTATATATATATATATTGATTTTTTTTCGGTTTAACCAATTTAATTTCAGTCAAACCTCTAACCGTCTATTTTCATTAATTTTTTAATCGATTTGCTCATGAAAACATTGATATTTCATAAATCATTTGAATGATTTTTTTTTTAAATTACCAATAAAACAAGTGAAATAAGTTTTCATGTTATGATTATTACTTAAATTTCTAGCATATTTTTTAAAAAATTTATAAGATAATGAAATAAATTTAGGGCTTATTTTGATAGCTAATCATTTAAAATAATTAAATATTTAAAATTTATTATCATATCTATTTTTCATGATTTTACACTTCAAACTCAAATTTAAATTTATAGTACCATCTACCCAAATAAACTCTTATAAATTTTGTTATTATAATAATTTATATCATAAAAATTAGAATTTTTATTTCTTTTGTTTGAAAAAGTAAATAACTGAAGGTAAAAAATAAATAAATAAAATTTACTAATGAAAGCTAAATTATAATTAAATAAGAAAGTGGGAATAACCCACCCTACAGTTTAAAAATTTATGCGATTTTATAGAATTTAAAAATTGATTTTTAATCATATTGGAGTGCAGTAAATGAGAATTTCAATACATCAATTAATAATGATAAGTTTAATAATAATAATAATAATAAATTATTTTATAAATGTACTGATAATTATATATATTTAATTATAATTCATATATTTATAAATAAAATAAAATAAGCAGACAAAGCGTATGTTAAATTTTAGTTGTTTATACGCTTGGGCATTATGAGAATTACAGTTGCCGTGTTTGGACATTAGACCATTATTAATTTCTTTGAGAAAATTAATTATATTATTATTAATTAATCAATAATTTACTATTTCACTCATTAGGGCATAACCGAAACAATAATTCTGGCACAAAAGAGGTTTGGTTTTTGTTAATTACTAATCATTAACCCATGTGTTAATTCCATTTAAAAAAAAAAGTTCTTAATTTTTTTTTTGTCTTACAGATATAATAATAATGATTAACGAATGGAACCAATCTAACACCATGTTAACAGCGGAAACTTGTAATTACCGTACCAAAATCAGCTGAAAAACAAAAACAAAACAGCAACTACCATTGATTTCGATAACCTACGACTGGCCGCCATCACCATCCCAATCTATCTATCTCCAAACTTTCCCTTTATATTTTCATACCGTCAAAAAAAAAAAAAAAAAAGGTAAAAGAACGATTTCTCCAATCCCAATCTTAAGAATTTTCACTTCAAATTTTTCTTCGATCTTCAAATCATCATTTTTTTTTTATGGCCTTAAGCTTTAATTAATTGTAAAATTTCGAAAATGTCCAACGCGACCTCCACAATTACTACCAGGATTCAGACCCCGACCCGATCCTCCGACGACATCGTCGACACGACGCCGTTGCTTTCCCCTGAGTCCAATGGAGAATCCAACTCAGGTCGCCGATCCGCCCGCCGTCAATCCCTACGAGACGCGGCCCGGTTCCTCCGTCGCGCTGGCAGTCGTCGTATGATGCGGGAGCCATCCATGCTTGTTCGTGAAACGGCTGCTGAGCAACTCGAGGAACGGCAGAGCGATTGGGCGTATTCGAAGCCTGTTGTGATCCTCGACATCATTTGGAACTTTGCGTTCGTGGCGGTGGCGGTGGCAGTGCTGATATTGAGCAGGAAGGAGCATCCTAGTATGCCCTTGAGGCTGTGGATTATTGGGTATGGGTTTCAGTGTCTGTTGCATATGGTTTGTGTGTGTGTGGAATATAAGAGGCGGCGGAGGAGGCGAGTGGGATTTGGGGGACTGGACCGAGGGCTTGGAAGTGATGGGAACTCTAGTTCTGGGTCCAGAGTGGATTCTGGGGAGTATATTTCTTTGCCTCAGCTGGAGGAGGATGGAACCAGGTATGCTTGCGAGAGAAATATGTTATATAATTGGAGATTGACATTGTGTTAAATCGTTTATTTGGTTCAAAACTGAATTCGAAATCCATAATTGTTTGTTGCATAAGTTGTATTATGCATTCACTGACTAGGTAAGTGATGACTAATCTGCCTTTGAAGATACATATCTATCAAAAGTGAAAGAAATTTTTTAATATTGGAAGCAAGTTTCATTTAATTGAAGATTTGCAGATTTATCTATCAAAAGTTGACAAAAGATGCATGAATTTGATGCTGTTTATTATATTTTTCTTACTTGTGATTCTCATATTTAATCCTTAGTTCTTCTTTGAAACTTTACTTTGAAATTGGAATACATTCATGTGATTTTTTCATATGAGGTCTGTGGCATATGATTTTTAGTTCATCATTTTTATATTTATTCACACAGCAGTGTTGCAAAGCACTTGGAATCTGCAAATACAATGTTCTCGTTTATCTGGTGGATCATTGGATTTTACTGGATATCTGCTGGTGGCCAAGCTTTGGCACGGAGCTCCCCTCAACTTTACTGGTTTGTTCTAACCCCTTTCTGCTGTTGTTTGAAGTTGAAATGTTTCCTGGCAGTAGAATCTTACCAGTTGCAATGCTATTTTTGATCTGCAGGCTTTGTATAATTTTTCTTGGTTTTGATGTGTTCTTTGTCGTTTTCTGTGTTGCTCTGGCATGTGTCATCGGCATTGCTGTTTGCTGCTGTCTTCCATGTATTATTGCAATCTTATATGCTGTTGCAGACCAGGTAGGTCGCTCTTTTGCTATAGGCGTGGTCCTTTTCTGAATTTTGTATATCTGTAGTATAATAATTGCCTTGATGGCCATTTTTTTAAGAATTTTTTTTTCTATCTTTTGAAGTTAATTGTGTGCTTGAGATGGTCTAGCTGAAGTAATAGGGGCGAAGTAGAATTGTATCTTTCAAAACTAGGTAGCAAGAGTTGAATGTTTGCAATGCTATATGCATAATTAAGGGTTTTTACTTGTTAAATTTTGGGTTGGCTCTTTAAAGCTGCCGGGTCCTCATCTTCCATGTTTTTTACATATATTTAAGGATGGAGACAGAGGAGTCTGTATTGAATACATGTAACAATGTACAATTTGCATAACTGAACAAGATGAATAAGATGTTGGAAATAGTTTTTAACTAGGATAACGACAGGGCTAATTGTAAAGGTAACTCTTGAATGAAGACAGAAAACACATCATTGTGACTGCTGTTTTTTCCCGATTTCATATGCTATTACACCATCTTTTAGTCACTCCAATTAACTCTTTCACTGTTGGTAATTTTTTTTTCCTAGTGTCTATTTGTCCAAACCTCCTTAATTTCTGCTCTCTTATCAGATCACCTTGGTGAACTACCTGAGTTGCTCAGTCTTTTGATGAATACCTTAGCCATTCTACTTATTTGTCTCAACCTTTTCAGCCATGTGTTCATTCAATTTCTTTCAAGTGCATATGCTCTCCTGTTGAAAAAACTAAAACTCCAATCACCCTGCCAGGGAGGGAGAGAGGGAGATCTTATAATTATTCCTTGTGGTTTAGTTCAAAGTTTTTGGCTTCATGGAACTTTGTGGCCAGACAAGACCATATCACCTTTTCCTTCTTGAAATTTTAGTTCCTATGGTTGTGTCCTGTGCAGCTTTTGGTATATTAATATTGTACTGGGAGTGTGTTATTGTTATTTATATCCCAATGCCATTTTTGTTTGTTTTTCTTCAATCTTTTCCACAACTTGTCAAAACAGGAAGGAGCATCCAAAGAAGACATTGATCAGCTCTCAAAATTCAAATTCCGGAGGATGGGAGATAATGAGAAGCTTGCTGGCGATGCACAAGGTCTTCTGGGTGGAATAATGACTGAATGTGGAACAGATACACCAGTTGAGCATTTTCTTTCAGAGGAGGATGCGGTACCACTTTCAATTCTTAAGTCATTTATTTTTGTATAGTTTGATGCATTTCTTCTTCCTTCTAAATAATAACCCGAACATATGAAGCATGTTAACTTTTGTTCTGTTCATGCTAATTTATTCGTCATTTTGTTGATTAACGAGAACTTGTGTCCCTAGTAAAAGAATACTTGGGGTGTGACTATGAAGCTTGTGGTAACTTGTAGGAATGCTGCATCTGCCTTTCTGCTTACGATGATGGAGTTGAGCTAAGGGAACTGCCTTGTGGTCACCACTTCCACTGTGCCTGTGTAGATAAGTGGCTGTATATTAATGCTACTTGCCCACTCTGCAAGTACAATATCTTGAAGAGTAGCAGCCGAGACAGGGAGGAA